>JAWZTI010001078.1:0-16875 GCA_039880955.1 Chlamydomonas urium | reverse complement strand
TGGTTCGTTGGCAGCTGTTGATTGCCTTGCTGCTGCTCTTGGGCGTTAGACGCGCAGTAGCGCTTTAGTGCTGCGCCCTGTTGCGGTGGGGCAGGTGCTGCTTTGGTCTTGGGGCGCTGGCCTCCTATGCTTGTGTGTGGGAGCCTTGGCTTTTCCCTTCTGCATCGTTTCGCCGGTGTTTCCTTCAGTTACTTCGGTCGCTCCTTCCCCTTGTTCCCCTCCGCCGGAAACGGTGGCATCCTGTAACTCCCCTCTCTCTCTCTCTCCGACAAGGTTTTCAGCACATAGTTGAGTATGTGGTCTTTGGCAAAGATCTTTGAAAGGAAGTTGTGACATTGAATACAGGCATCTTCTGTCTTTGTGACCTTTTGGATGTCAGCGTACTCAACATCTAGTGAGCTCATCTCGAGATAGCATCAGTAACGAAATAGCTTTGTGCATCAGTGGAGGAAACAAATGCATGTTTCTTGAAGTCATACAAGCCATCCTTAAACACAATGATGTCGTGACTGGCGCAATCATCAAACATGGATAGAGAATATCCCATATGATATGTGTGGACTATCCGATTATGTAGCAAACATGTGATAACTGGATTCAAATGTCCAGGAGAACCCAGCTTGATTTACAACTCTGTCAATGTCTTCAAATGATCCTTTATGTCCTGCTCTTGAGGTGACTTGCGTTCCTTCTTTGACGTGGCTACGCTTTGTGTGCCTTCTAACCTCTCTGTTGTCCGCAAATTTATCTGGGCCTGCTTCAGACGATCAATTAAATTGTTGTAGACCTTGGTTTGAATTGTTTTGATGGCAAGAATGATTTGAGTGTGAGACAGTTGCATCTTCCAAACACCCGATGTGTAATTTGAAATATATATGATTGGATCCTTGCCAATCTCAAAGGCCAATAGCTCTTGAATTGTGAAATCATGTAGGGCTATTATTAATTGGGCATTATCTGTGGCATTCACAAGCTTTTCATATGGTAGAAATCGTATCTGATGGTATTTGGCAGGCAGGCCTTGATATACTTCTGGAACATCCGCAGCACTGACCCACCACGCACTGCAACCGGCTGTTATCTTACGTGGCATCTCATTGAGCAACAAAGGAAAAGGAGCGCTTGCGTCCCTGAACTTGGGGGCCTAGCAGCTTTGCTTGAGCCCCAGGTGTAGGATGTGCTCCCCGGAAACGCGTCCCCCAAATTTTGTGTGCACCCGCGTCGTCCCCGCGCTGCGCCCTTACCGCAAAGCGCTACGCAGCCGCTGTTTGACCGGCGACCACAAGAAGAGCCTCAGCGAGCGCGCCTTGGGCTTTGTTCGCCAGCAGCATGACGCACGGTGCCAAGGGCCATCACGGCCAGCATGGCAGCGCCAAGGGCGGCTACACCATAGAAGTCTGTGGCCAAGGGGTGCGGGGCAAATGTGCAGGTGCGTGCGGGTGGAAGACCGACGGGAGGGGCCGCGAGGGGGCCGGGAGTGACCGTACCGCAACGCAAGGCGTTCGAACAAGCGTCGCGACGGCAACGCGCCGCGAGGTGTGATCGGCTGCGTGCACAGGAACCAGGCAGTGGTGGTGCTGCTGCGTTGACCAGCGGCCTGACAGACCCTTGTCACTGAAGCCCTCTTCCCACCCCCCTCCCTCTTGCCGCGCCTGCAAGCGAGCAGCAGTTTTTTCGCTGCCTGAAAGCAGGGGCAAGCAGCAGCAGCAGCAGCAGCAGCAGCAGCAGCTTGCACCTGCCACAGCTGCAAGTTCAGCAGTAGGGCCCAGTGATATCCATTGCCGCCAGCGGTGCTGCTGCAGCAGCATCAGTGCTTCTGTGTTGCTCGCCCTGCCCCCTTCCCTGCTGCCATCCCTGCATGCCCTGCAGGCGCAGCTGTGCCCCCTGGCCCATTGCTGGCCCTGCCAGGCAGTCATAGTACTTCTCACTGCAGTCCTCACCCCACCCTTGCCACCTTAACCTCCCTGCTTCACCCTCTTGCAACCACAGGCGGGAAGAACAAGCCTGCTTCTTTCCAGTGCCACCCACCCCTTCTTCCCCTCCACTGCTATGGAAAAGGAACTCAACCTGCGCCTCGTTTAGCCAGACGTCGCCCCTCGCCTGTGTTGGGGAAGGCGGAGCCGTCTGCGGCACGCCCACGCCACTTCACTCATCCCCCTTCCTGTACCGCTCCCCACTCACTCCCATCTCCCCCCCATCCCCAAGGCAAGTGCAAGAAGCCCATGCAGCAAGGGGAGCTGCGTGTGGGCACCGTCACCGAGGCGGTCAACTCCTCAACAGGCAACGCACAGACGCGCGTATCCTGGCGCCACTTCCCTGAGTGCACGACGCCACTCATCGCCTCTCACATCCTGGAGTGCTACGGAGGATCGTAAGTGCAGGATGAGGGGCGCAGGTGGCCGAGGGTGGGGTTGGCCCTGCTTGCAACTGTGGAAGGGTGTGTACCATGCTCGGTAGGGCGCCACAAGGGCGCTGTGTTTCAATTGCAGGATGCTTTGTATCTTTGCCATCTGCTCAGTATGTCCTTGCTTGCAACTTTGCACCTGAACAGGGTGGAGAAGGTACCCGGGGTGGAGGATCTGACCAAAGTCTGCCAGGCAGGGTGCTGCTTCGTCCCTCTTATTGCTCCACCGCTCATTTGGCCTGTTTGCGGCCCTGCACCTGAACAGGGCGGAGAAAGTGCCGGGAATGGAGGACCTGAACGAAGCCAGCCGCGAGTCTGCGGCTGCCAAGCTGCAGGAGATGGCGGCGCACAAGGGCGACAAGAAGGGCAAGGTGAGAGAGCGAGAGACAATGGGGAGAGTGGGGGGAGAGAAGAAGGGCAAGGTGCATTTGGGGGGGAGAGGAGTTGGCCCAGGTGAGGGAGGGATGCAGGCTGAGCTGAACACTGACAGGGGCGACATGAAGGGCAAGGTGAGAGAGAGGCATGGTGGAATCCAGGGGCAGGAAGGAGGGAGGGTGCAGGAGAGGCATAGGAGTGTGGGCCAAAAGAAGGGCAAGGTGAGGGAGACAGACGCAGGCACAGCCGGAATCTCTGACGGGTGAGAACAAAGGGAGGGGGAACAGATGTTGGTGGACAGGGAGCTGCGCCTCTTACTGTTGAGGCAGGTGGTGGTTGAGAAAAAGGGTCACAGGGAGGTCACAAGGCGCGCACAGGCATGATGACAGGGCAGGGTGGGGGACAGGCAGCTGCGCTTTTCGCTGTTGAAGGAGCGAAGTGTGGTTGAGGAAAAGGGGCACAGCGGGAATATCAGTGGCTGCTGAAAAGGGCTCCGTACCTGCTGTCTGTAGGGGGGCGGTAGGGGGTGGGGGCAGGTCTTCCTGCGTACCGCTTCGTTCCTGAGCGTAAGCCTACGGGTGGAGCTCCTTCTTTCTTTCTTTCCTGCTGTCTGTCTGTGAACCTTGCTTGGCGCTTGATGCACCTGACGCCTGCAGGGTGAGGGCACGCCTTCGCCGAAAAAGGCCAAGGTAGTGGCCAAGAAGGGCGGCAAGGAGAAGGAGGAGCACGAGGAGGAGGAGGCTGCGGAGGAGGGGGAGGAGAAGCATGAGGAGGGCGGGGACGAGGTGGGGGTGCATGTCGGAGAGAAGCGGGCACGTGCTGTCAAAGCATAGGCGTTTGGGAAAGGGTCCTCACTTGGTGGTGGTGGTTGGTGCATGGCTGTGTCCGGCCCTTCTAGCGTCCCCCCAGAGGAGAGTGTGCCAAGGCTTGGGCTCAATGCATCAGCCTCAGCTATGGCTTGGGCTTATAGCATAGGCTCAGCATCAGCTAAGGTGAAAGCGCAGGGCCCAGCTGCAGCTAGGGATCTGGCTCAAACCGTGGTTTGTGCTGCCAGGTGCTAACTTGGGCGTCTCAGCGGTGGCTTGTTGAGTGGAGTGGAGGGGGCGTGCTGCTGCCACAGCCAGGGAGTGGGAGGGAGGAGTAGGGGCGGGGCAGGGCGGAGGGCGTGTTCAGCTAGGAGCGGCAGGGTGTGTGGGAGCATGGGGCGTTGAAGGGCTGAAAGCGTGGTGATGCAGGGGTGAATGTAGGTGGGCCGGTGTGGGAGCAGGGGAAGGATGTGGGATGTGGGACGCCTGCAGCAAACTCAGCAGCAGGTTGTGTGTGTTTGCAGCTTGCATGGGATGCGCGTTCGGCTTGCCTGTGTCAAGCCACCAAGCCAACAGGGTTGTTGATATCCATGCCATGCAACCCGCGGGCAACGTTGCATAATACAAGTTGAACCTCTGTTGCCAGGGAACCATTATGACAGTCATGACAGGGTGGTGCCTTTTGCACTTTGTGGGGCACCGCCATGCTCCTGTTCACCTTAGTGTGTAAGGACCTCATTTTCCGTGTGTGCTTTGTTGTTGTTTACAAGGGTACTGTGCTGCTGTTGTTGACGTTGGCATGTTATTACCCAGCCGGACATGTGTGGATGAGGTGTGGGCAGCAGGTTGGAACGTGGCGAGCCCCAAGTTTGACGGTGGTACTACGGCTTGGTATGGGCAAACAGGGCAGTGCGCGTTCGACGCTACAGTTCCCTCACCCTCCCTTGTGACTTGTCAGCAGTAAGGTGCGGTTGACTTGCATTGATGACCTGTTGCGCAAGCTGCAGGGGGAAAGGATGGCCTCAGCTGCACAAGCTATGACAAAGGGGGGCTTCCTTGCTTCATGCACATTCGCCAAGCTGCACCTCTGCGTCAGATATCAAGGCTCACTTGAAACTCCATCTCAGAGCTCAGCCTGGCTTGTCCTTGCCTCTGAAGCACCCCATCAAGGCCTGGGTGGAACTGCTGGCAAGGCTGGAAAGGCGCAAACCGCTGAGAATCGCCTGGTCAGCAGGCCGGCCTGAAAGTCCTGCGAGCCGAGTGACAGGTGTGGCATACAGGGACAAAAGAAAACAAAAGGAAAGACTCCTGGATGCCTGGTTGCAGTAGTCACAGTCTCATTCGTTTGTTTAGCAGTAGAGCATACCAGGCCCGCCAACCGATTGCAGCACCCCACCACTCCAATTACCCGGGCGATGAGCCCATGCTGCCTCCGCTCCTGCCTTGAAGGTTTAGCAGGGTGCTACATGCTGCCTTTCTTAATACTACGATCATCACCCCGCTCCGCCTCCCTGAATCACTATCCAATGCTGCCTTTCTAAATCACTATCCCACGCTGCCTCCCAGAAACATCAACTCATGTTCAGCTTCTCGAGCATCAGCTTGCGGATGGCCTCGGTTGGGATCTCCTTGGGAGGGCACCAGCTGCCTATCTGCGCAAAGTCCTGTGCACACCGGCGCAGGGCAGTCACAGCAGCAGCAGCAGCACGGCTTAGAACAAGAGCAAAGGCATCTACAGCAGCAAGGTGATCGGGCCGTAGCAGAGGCAGCAGCATGCCCCCTCTGCGAGCGCCGCAGGTCACATCCCTCTCCCACCTTTGAGGCCTGCCCCAAGCCGCCTTCCCCGTCACCCTGCCCCAGCGGTCCTGACGCTGCGCCACCCCTCACCCTGAAGGAGATGCGCCCGTCCTTGTCGATGTCCACAAGCTCATGAAGGAACTCCATGTCATCCTCAGCAATCTTCAACCAGGTCAGCAGGCAGGCAGGGTGAGCGTGCGACCTGTGCCACTCGCGTTCATACCAGCTCAGCCGCTGCTGCCCGTCTCCCGTCTGCCCTTCTGCTCCTGCTCCTGCCCCGCCTGTGCACCTGTCCCTGCCAGCACGCAACACGGCAGCGCAGCAGCGCATGCCTCACAACAGCCCCAACCTCCAGTCGGTTCCCAGTTAACCCTTTGCGTGCCAGCTAATGCACACACGTCAACAGCCGGAAGGTGCGACAACAGGTGCTTTAGCAAGTCTTTTTCCACAAATCCCTACTGCCCCAGTCGCAGCCTCTTTGCCCTCCCCCCCAAACCCAGTACCTGATGCACGCACCATGTCAACACCCGGAAGGTGCAGCAGCAGGCGCTTCAATACGTTCATCTCCACATACCCCGTCCCGTGGGGGTCGATGATTTTAAATGCTTCCCAGTTTGCATCAGTGAAATTGGAATCCTGCATACATGCAAGGGCCGAAGGAGGCTCAGCGGCATGCACCCACTGTGCACACATGCATGCTGAAGTATGGGGCGTGCTTTGGCAAGGTGGGACGGTCCAGTGCTGAAAGTATCAGCAATGTGGCGGGAGTCACCCCAGGCAATGCCACCAACAAGCTGTATTGCTGATGCTGCCAGTGTGGGGTACGGCAGGATGCTGCAGATGTGGAGTACACCGCTGCTCTTCCTTGGCCCATGCTCAAGGCAGTACACTTCTGCTGTTTCAGGATTGTTAGCAGCAAGCTTACCGGTGTTTCTGTTTCGAACAGCAGCTCCTTCAGTTTGTCCATGGACAGGTTGCCGGAGCCAACGAGGCTGCGCACCTCCCGTGCGGTGATGTGTGGGAAGAACATCTTCAGGCTGTCCAGCACCTGGCTCTTAGTGAGCACGGAGTGCCCTGCGCGCATGTGATGTAACGGCTGTGGATGCCCAGTTGCATGCTTGCAAAGCTGCGCAACACCTGCACCTGTTACGCTGCTTGCATGAGCACACCTGCTGGTGAAATGACGTCCCATGCCGTGAAGATGTCCTCTTCTGTCAAGACCGTGGGGTGCTGCACGATGAGTCACGAGAGCACAACAGCACATTGAGACTACCGGTGTCGCAGCAGCAGCGCGAATCGCCATTGTGGGCCCCTGCGTGCAACTCACAGGCTCTCCTCCCTCCATGTCGACAGGTCGACTCGAAGACTGTGTTGTGCTGGTTGTTGCAGGAGAATGCGAGTCACCAGCTCAAAACTTGCGTCGACGAAATGGTATTGAGCAGCGCGCAGGATGTACGCGAGTGCAATGTCATGCAGAACGGCTGAACAGCAGTCCCCCACACTGGACTCAATTGCGGCTCTATCCACGGTGCTTACAAGAGCGGCATATGTAAAGCCATTCCGTAGCTTGGCCAGAACAAATGCGCGCATGCAATCAAGGTGACATAGTCTTGTGCACATCGTCAATGGAAAAAGGCACATGGTCAGGCATGGTCAATGGGAGTGCATGCCCTATGGGCCGCCGGCCGTCTGCCCTAGTGGGGGGCTCACGTGCCAATACTAGCGCCCTGTGGACTGCAACATGCTGCATGCATCCAGAAATAACTAGTCTGTACAGAATGAGAGCTAAAGGCTAGAGCTGACATCCAAGTACGTGGTGGTGTAAATACAGGTTGACTTGCGGTGAGCGATGCCGGCTGATGATCAGCAGCTGGTAGAATTTGCATCTAGATGGGCGGAATCCAATGTCCATCAGCCAATCACCCTGCTATGCAAAGAGTTTTGCGTCCTGCGGCGGCTCTGGCGCTGGCTTGGTCCACAGCCAAGAAACTGCCCCTACTACATACTTGTACGCGTCGACAAACAGACCTGCGCTCAAAGGGCAGCAGCACAAGGCGCGGATATGACACACGTCTGCTGAATCATGCAAAACACATGTTCAAAGCTCTTGTGACCCGACAAGAACGTTTGAAGCAATGCATGGTGCGGTTTCTCATGGCATGTATGTATGCTGCCATGCAAATGCAGCAGCACGCAGCTTGCAGTGCCAGCCTCTGCTCAGCTTACAAACATGTCATGAGCACATGCCACAGCCAGCCTGGCCAGCTGCAGCCATTGCTACTCACCGCCCACGCGCTCCTTTGTTTCCCATGGGCTGTCAACAGTTCCGTCACCAGCCAGAAGCACAGCAGCGGCCCCTATCCGCATCTCCGTGTCCAGCACAATCCATGACTTGCCGTCCGCTGCCAGCCAGCATGCGTCCTCCATTTGCAGCACATCCTGCAGCATCTCTACACGGTTGTGAGCGTCTAGTATGACGCCCTCCACCTTGGGTGCACCGCCCACGAGCACATTGTGCCTCTTCACGAAGTAAAGCATGTTGACGACCACTGCATCC
Organism: Chlamydomonas urium; assembly: GCA_039880955.1. NCBI lineage: Eukaryota > Viridiplantae > Chlorophyta > Chlorophyceae > Chlamydomonadales > Chlamydomonadaceae > Chlamydomonas > Chlamydomonas urium. The sequence goes on along the minus strand of JAWZTI010001078.1, from coordinate 8,936 downwards.
GTAATTGCGGCAATGCACGCGGCGTCGAGCACGAGGGCGAGGGTGTGAAGGGTATGGAGCGCGGCGGAGGTAGGCGCAGTAACCAAAGCTCAACCTGGCAAGTAACCTTGGCAATTGTACTGTAAGGGCATAAGCCATTTACAGCCTGGGATGTGCGTGCTCGCAAATGAACTCAACATGAGCAAGAAATGCTAGCTAGTGAGCAAACATGTTCGGACCTTGTATTGAACCACATGTGGTGATGTACGAAGCCGCAATGGGTCGCTTGCTGGAGGCTGCACATGTCCCTCGCATCGCTTCCATGCCTATACTGTGAGCTAGACAGGTGATTGACTTGGGCTGGCATCAAACTTGCGACTGCAGCTCTTGCCCTGCTGCATCGCAGCAAACCCAATAGCAGCTTAATTGTCGATGCCCAGGTAGCGGAAGATAGCGCCAGCCTGCTCATTGTCGGTGTAGAAGCCGCCAAGCGCATGGCACAGGCCATGCAGAGCAGCATGGCAGTCTGGGCCTGAAACCTCAAAGCCGACGCACATGCCTTGCCCTGAACAGCAGCAGCAGCAGCAGCAGCAGCAGCAGCGGGGCGGATTGGTTGCTGTGAAGGAGTATATCAGGGTTGTGATCGGTCGCACTGCACAAGTGAGCAGCAGTGGGTGTCAAACACTTGCGAGAGACATGCCAGACGTCGCAGGTCTTGCACGAACAGGTCATCCACAAGCTTGTTGACACCACGATGGCCGGGTCCACGCTCTCGTGGTCACGTGGCCATAATGGTGGCACCATGCCAAAGATGCACAGCCAACGTGTCACGCCTTCCCCTGCCCTTCCTGGCCACCTGCAGTGAGGTCGCGCTCGCAGGTCCTGGCCCAGCCAGCCAGTTGCGTAATCTGCGACGCCTGGTCCGGGGTGAGCACTGCCTTGTTGCAGCGCAGGATGGTTGCCTGTGGGCATACATGGGCAGGGCAAGCATGGTGGCTTAAAGAACGCTAAAATAGCCAGGGGTTAGGGGACAGGTCGCTCAGCACGGTGGCCTGTGGGCGAGCATGGGCAGGAGGAGCTCCGTGATAGCAGCTCAGGTATGAACGCCATGTATTCACCAACAGACTTGGTGAGTACGGTGAGCACGAGCAGTGCAGATCAGGAGAACTGCTTGCTGCTGGCGTCCTCTTCAACACAAGGGGATGCAAATGCCTCAGACCGCTCACGCCAACGCACACTGCCACCATGCGCACCTTGTGATTTGCTTCATTCGCAAACTGCATGGCATCATCCGCATGCTTCTCCGGGAATATTGCAAACAAGTACTCTGGTGAGGGCGTGGGTTTGCGGTCGCCCCATGTGACGAGCAAAGAGCCCTAAGTATCAGCAGCAGAGAGGCATGGCATTCATGCCGTCAGGTTGCCTGAAGAATACATGAGAGCACGTCAACCGCCCGTCACACCCTGCTCGTTCGAGTTGCAGAACGCGAGGTCATTAGTGAGAATGCGGCTGGATTACTTCAACGTCAAGGGCGCTGTCCACCAGCCTGCCCTGCATCTACCCTTCTGCGCCAAGCCTTCTGCCTGGAAGGCTAACGCACGTGCATTCTTTCTGTGTCACACGCACCTCCTTGCCATGCTTGCCAAGCGCGGCGAGCGCGTCATCAGGAATCTTGGGGCCCAGCAAAGATTCCACGGTGGCCTCGGGGCCCAGAAGCTTCCAGTTACCAGGCTTTGGCGTGAAGTCGTAGATGTAGCTCCAGAAATTGTGGATGGGCAGCAGCTTTGCAGCCTTCAGGTGGGCTGTGTGTGCAGGCAGAGCAGCAGCATGATGCACAAGGTGGTCATTAGCTTTCAACCCAGCTGTGCACAACACAGAATGCACATCACGTGAGGAACCTGAAGGCGCATAAGTGCACATGTGCACGCATCCTGGTTGCCTGCCAGCGACTTCGCTGTTGGGCGCTCACCTGGTAGCATTTCGTAGTTGAGGTCATAGCAGGCAAAGCCCATCTGAGAAGGCACGATGCAGCAGCACACGGCAGCAGGACTCAGTTGGCATTCAGAAATGGCTCTGGACGGAACCCATGCAGGCAACTGGCCGTCCTGTCAGCCCCATCCTTCATACTTTCAGGAGTGCGCAGACATTCCTCTACACCCTCTCTCTGGATCTGTGCACCAGGTTCTGCTTACGTTGGAAGAAGACTCGATGATGGGCCGCGTACGGCACAGCAGCGCTGTGTCTACATTGTGACAGTCACGTGTCCTGCGTGGCAGAGGCAGGCAGTAAGGGTGCATTGTAACGGTGTCTAGACAAACTGGTGCTTCTGCATAATCGCACGTGGGCAACATCTGGAGGGGTGTGGCAAGTCGACTCCATCCAGGAAGCACCACTGCCATTGCCTACCCTCGACCTTGAGCGCAGCCACCTGCATAAGTTGCTGCTGTCACAAGAGGCAGCTGTGGGTTTTTGTGTCGCTCCATGCGGCGCACCAGCTTACCTGAGCTGTCGCACAATGGCTGCGACCTTGCAATTGACGCTGTCCCTGATGAACAGGCTGCAGGCAAGGCATGCAACAGAGCCGACTTGTGAGCCAGTTGTAGAGCATGAGAGAGGTGAGCAGTACACTTTGATGTTGACAGTTAGTGCCTTAAGCTGTCATAAAATCAGTAGCATGTGCTCCATAGGTGCCAGTTCATGCCGCAGCATCCGAGTGCTTGGTTTCAGGTTGCACCTATGCCTTGCAGAGCCCGTTGAGTCCACCTGCAGAAACACACCTGCCCTCGCAAGGCCCAACAAACAGGCGGCAGTTTTTGGCATTGTCGATTGTGACTTGAGCGCACGCATCAATCAGGTAGATGTCGCAGTCCTGCGGGCGGTGAGCAGAACGACTTGTGGTCAGCTCAACACTTGATGCCCATGTCTGGCTTGCATGCAGGCCTGCTGGCCCACCCTGCCTGCAGAGCGCACCTCACAGTTGTTGATGGTGAACGCCTGCCCATTGATGCTCCTACAAGTGGCAATGACTGGTCATGAAAGCCTGAACCAGATTAACCAGCGCGTACGCTGTTGACTGCACCAGGACCTGCGAGCAGCTCACCCAGGTGGCTTGACTTTCACCTCTCCCTTGAGGCCAACGAACTGGAAGTCCTTCGGGTCAAGCTTGGGTTTCTTTGGCTTGTAGTTCGAGATCTGTGGGTGTGCTGCTGAAGCAGACTGTGCCTCAGCAGCTTTGGACGCTGTCTCAGCCGCTTTGCTGGCCTGCTGCGCGCCGGGCTCCTGCAGGGGGAGCGAAGCCCCAACATGCAACAAACGAGTAGGACCCAGCGCATAGCAAACAGAAGCCTGTCGTTTGCGCACACGCACCTTGGATTCAGCCTTATATGCCTCCGCTCGTGCGTCAGAGGAAGCGCAGCAACCCATGCCGGAAGTGCGCTTGCAAGATAAGCTGATGTCGAACAAACTGGTCTGCACGCCTCTCAAGTTCAGTGACGTCAGCAGAGGCGATGCGGACGCGCTGATGTAGCTTGCCCTGGAAACACGCGGTCAACGGCTGTGGGGGTGTGAACAAGAAAGGAAGACGATGTTGAAACATGCTGAAACGACACAGGACGGCTTTACACATAAGGTTGTGTTTGCCGTGCTTACTGACTGAGCCTCGTCAAGGAGGATGGCATCCGAGTCCCCCACTGCGCCAGGCGCTAGCACAGCAGCTGTTCAGGATGTGCGCATCCCAGCACGGTGCGCACTTGCATATGAAATGGAGGTGCCATCCAGCGCACTCGCATAGGGGAGGTAACACCGCTGAAGGCCAGTAACAAACCTCAGCTTTGTGTCCTTGACAACTTCAAGTGCACGATCCGCGGGGCTGGGAACCGGGTGATGACAAAGCTGACTTGATGACAGGAATCAACACAAGTGCCGCAGCTGTTTCAATACTGTGCACTGAAATCTGACGCGTGCATCAAACAAAATGGTCATTAAGATGAAGGCCGCTGCAGCGCCAGGTGGGTGCACTTCTGCCTGAAAGCTCGCAGACCATGCTGCTCAAGTCACGCAATTTCGCACGCAATGCCAACGCTCCACCTCTGCAACCCCGCCACCTCACAGGCGCGGTGCACCTTTTGTGATGACTGAGGGTCCGTTGAGCCCTTGCGGCACCCTACGGGCTCACCTACCTACCTACCTGGCCCGGTTGTGGGTTGCAGCTGGATACCCGCAGTCCCCACGGTGCGCTGAGTCCCGTAATACTCCGCCCATGTGGACGCTACATAGTCGCCTTGGTGCTGCGGGTTGACCCAAGGCCTCGTGCCGTCGCCGTCTGCTGGATCGGCAGGTGGTGGGGTGAGGGGCGGCACAGCATCCGGCTGCAAGCCCGCTTGGTTCAGCTGCTGCTGCTGCAGGATCTGTTGTTGCTGCTGTAGGATCTGCTGCTGCGCAAGCTGCACCGCTTCTTGCGCCGCCTGTGCCGACTTGTTGGCCTGCTCGGCGGCCTCCTGCGCGCGCTTGGCGTCTCGCTTCCACAGGATGGCTAGGATGGCGATGATGATCAGGATAAGGAGCAGCACGCCAAGAATGATGATGAGGATGAATAACGCCATGTTGTCCTGTCGATGAGAATGCACACAGGAAATGTTAACACAGCTTAGTGGCATAGGGGGATGAATGGGGCAGGGCACGGGAGAGTGACCACTGCTTGCGAAATAGAGCGGCTGTGTAGGCTTTAGTCAAGAGGCTGTGGTTGTGAGGTTAATGCACTCCAAGGCCCTTGTTGTTCAAGGTTCAAGGGGCAACTTACATGGATCCAGTTGCTGCTGCTGCTGGAGGGTGGAGGTGGTGGGGCGGGCGGAGGGGCAGGTGGGAGGATGGATCCAGGGAGCAACGGTGGCGGTGGTGGCGGCGGTGGCGGAGACGGAGGGAGTGAGGGAAAGCCGGGCGGGGACGGTGGTGGGAGTGGCGGCGCCGGTGGCGGCTGCGGCGGCAGCTCGGGGCTTGGCGGTGGAGGAGGAGTGCATGGCTCCCCAAGGCCTGTGCCGGTGGCAGACCCTGAGAGGGGGGCCTGAAGGAGAGTGGGAATCACACCGCACATATTCCTGCATTCAGTTCATGACAGAGGGCCACATGGGTGTGAGGATATAAATCATACCCTGTTGCACAATATGAACAACACTGTACATAGGAAGAAGGTCTACCACTATGGGGGGGTCGGCCTTGGACGCGACGCTGGATGCAATTACAAGCATCGCAAACACGATGACAGGCTGATTGAACAGCAAGTTTCTCAGAACAGGCAGAGCAGATTACTCACGTCCCACTGAGGTCCAGGAACTGCATGTTGGTGAAGGTTTTGCCCCAGCTGGAGGGTATGGTGCCAGACAGGTGATTCAGGCCCAGGCTCAGGCTCTTGAGGGCTGCCAGGCGCGACCAGGCGGCCGGGAGCGTGCCTGGGGACCAAGTGCAACAGTGATGGAGGGAGATGTTAGCGGTTAGTACTGATCTTGAAGCCTGGGCAAGGTGTGCTAGTGTGGAGTGACTGGTGGAGCGGCGGGGTCAGACGGTACCGGCATCAGTGGTTGGTCGACCATGTGCCCCGTCTCCATGTAACCTATCACGCATAGGTTGTGTGACACACAGTCTCCTGGGCTTGAGCCTTAAACCCCAAGCGTGTTGCAATGTTGCATTGTGCGCAGTGCGCTCGTGCATGCCTCATGGAAATGGCGATGAGAGCATGCTGCCTGCCCCCCTGTTCCCCACCCCACCTGTCAGCTGGTTTTGTCTCAAAAGCAGCAGGTTGAGGTTTGTCAGTGTGCTCCAACTGCTGGGAAGTGTAGACGTCAACTGGTTTACGTTCATGTACAGCGTCTGCACAGCACCAAGAGTTGGGTGAGAGGTTGGCACATGAGCAATTGGCGTTGAGCCTATGCCCAGGCGATACAACCAGTGCTTCATCTCAGCGCAGAACATGCAACGTACAAAACAGCACACGGCCACCGTGTTGTAACGAGGGCAAGGCTTGCAGGTTTGACATGGCCGTCTCAGCCAAACATGCGGTGTGCTGCACTGCTCACAGGGTATCATGTTCACACTGCTTTTTAGACAAAGTACAACGCCGCGGAAGGCCGCCTGGTCACCTTGCCCGACCTAAACCATCACAGTGCGCACTCCACACCCCTGACACCCTTTCCACACTCCTTCACACCTGCAGCGTGGTAAGCTCAGACATTGCGTTGGGCAGAGGCCCTGTGAGGTTCTTGTCCACACCCAGCACAAGTTCTGTGACGGTGCCAGAAGCCCCACACAAAACGCCCGTCCAGGTGCAGGGGTTACCGGTGCCCCAGGACGCAAGGGATGGGGGATCGCCAAGCTGATCACGAACAGTCAATAGGGCATTGGCAGGGCCTGGGCATGGCGGGGAAGGGAGCAGGTGGCAGCGGAGGAGGGGAGGTCGTGGTGGTCAGGCACTCGGCTGCCAAGGCAGGGTGGTACGCTGCAAGCCAGACGCAGTATGTGCAACCGCTCCTCACTTGTCTGCAGCAACGCTCGGCCAGCAGCTCCGCCACTCTGACGGCCTGTTGCTGATGCAGCCAATGTGCACAGGGCCAAAAGTGCCAGCAGCTGCGTGCGGCAGTGAGCCATGCTGCCCCTTTTTTCCTGCTGTGCTTGACGTTGGCTGCAGAAATGCTGGGGTCAAGACACTATCAGTTCATGCTATTACGGTGCCGGGCTAGCCCAAAGGCCAAAGCACGACGCGCTTTGGGAGCTGTTCAGCAACAACTGTTCCGAACAATAGCAAGCGACAGCGGCCAGACCACAAGCTTGGCGTTGTCACGGTGCGACACGGCAGGCGCATTCCGTGCCCTGGAGCGCTAAGAACCCAAGCACACCCTCGAACTGCCCACACCTGCCCATACCTTTCACACCGTTTTCGCGCAGCAATCGCCACAGCTGGCATGCATCGCGTATGCCGTTGCAGCATCGCGTGCGTTACAGCTGAGAATGCTGGCGCTGTGAGCTGCAGCCAATCAGTCAGTGCACATAAACTCCGCGCAGCTGCCAGGAGCGCGCAAATTGTTCAGCCAGGTTGCTTGGCTTGAGCTGAACACACAGCAGCTGACCAGCGGCAGCCTGCAAGCATGGCGGACCAGGGCGCAGCGCCCAGCGCCAGCGGCCAAACCTACCTGGGTGCCCTGTACAACCTGGGCGGCAGCATGCTGAGCTACGCAACCGACCAGCTCAACAGGCACGGTTTGCTTGGCAAGCAGCCACCTGCCTGAGCCAGATGCTGCGTCTGACGCGAGCTGCTGACAGCCCATGCGGTGTACCGCCATGCGCCGCGCAGTTTTCTGGGCTGGGAGGAGTTCGAAGTTGTGGATCCCGATGCCGAGGGCACCAAGCGGGGCGAGAAGGCCGACGGTGGCCTGCGACAGGATGTGAGTAGCAGGCCCTCTGGTGCTGGCGTGCATGGTGACACACAGCAGATAGCTGCCGTTCACAGCCCAAATGCATCAGCAGCCATCTACAGGACCTCACCCAACTGGAAATTGCCAACTTGGCATCTCATGATTCTCACTCCTGATCAACCGCACCTTGCCTCACACTGTTTGACTGCTTGCCACGCACAGGAGCGAAAGCAGGCCTGGGGCTCCAAGCAGTTCCAGCAGTACATTGGCATGGACGTGACGTCGCTGCTGAGCGTGCCCGTGTGGATCATGGAGCCCTTCACCATTCTGCAGAAGGCTGCCGAGATCATGGAGTACACAGACCTGCTGGACAAGGCCAATGCATGCAACGACGAGTATGAGCGGTGCGTGCCTGCGGTGTGGGAGGTATGGATGGCGGGCTTCACAAACGCCCATGTGGCGTAGGTGGGGTGTGCCATTGTGGGCTGTATCCGCTGTGCCAGGGTTTTTTGCAGGTGCCGTAGGCAGTGTGTACCACAGGGCATGCTGTGGCAATTCACAAGTGGCTGGGGCACAGGATTGTGCGGATGCACTTTGTCTCCACTCTGTTTGCTTTGCTCTGCGCCGGTGTTTCACGCACCAGCGCTGGCCTTCGGTGCAGCCGCCCCCCGAGCTTTGTTGGCCTTGTCACCACACATGCTGCCCCTACCCTCCACACACACTCCACTGACAGCCCCCCCGTTGTGACCACTGGCTCAACTCCTGCACACAGGTTTGCGTGGGTTGCGGCGTACTGCGTGTCGCCCTTCGGCGCTGCAGAGCGTGCCTGGAAGCCCTTCAACCCGATCCTGGGGGAGACGTTTGAGCTGGAAATTGGCAACGGCGTGCACTACCTGGCAGAACAGGTGAGCAAGAGGGCGCAGCATGGGGTGGCCGTCTGGTGAGGGGTTTCTCAGGGCTTGGCAGTTGGGTGCGCTTCTTGGCAGAACAGGTGAGCAAGGGAGCTGCGGAGGGTGGCTGGTCTGGGAGGGGTTTCTCAGGGATTGGCAGTGGTGTGCGTGTGCTACCTCGCAGAGTGGGTGAGCTAGGGCGATGCACGGGGTCTTTGTCTGGAAGGCTTCAGGGGTTGGCAGCGGCGTGCGCTTCTTGGCAGAGCGGGTGAGCAACAGATGTGGGTCACTGCTCAGCCACACAGGAGGCAGCAGATGTGCAGCGTGCTGGCTACCAGGCACACCTGGAGGCCTGGTGCAGGGGAGTTGCAGGGGTCTGGGCTTCGGGTGTGACCCCATGTCAGTCGATGGCGTGCGCAGTAGGGATGGGGCAGCGGCGGCCAGTGATGCAGCTTCGGCACCTTCGTTGGCCATCGTCTGTCCTGCGCCTACGTGCTGTTAAGTTGCTGTGCCCTGCCTGGCCTGGTCTGCCCTGTGGTGCAGGTCAGCCACCACCCACCCATCTGTGCAGCACACGCGGAGAACACCAGCTTCACGTACGACCTGGTGTCTGCGCCTACGACGCGCTTCCTTGGCAACTCGCTGGAGGTGAGGGGGTGGCTGGGGG
>JAWZTI010001076.1:0-13142 GCA_039880955.1 Chlamydomonas urium | reverse complement strand
TGGCTGTGTGGGGGAGGAAGGCGTTGAGTTGGGGGTCAAGTTCCATGGGGAAGGGCAACACCTCGTGACAGCCTTCCCGCTGCTCCTCTGTCTGCATCTCACCCCATGTCCCGCCCTCCTCCCCCCGCCCCAGATTGGACTGGACTATGCCTTCTGGTCGGCGTTTCAAGTCACGCAGAACATGCAGCAGCTCAAGGCGGAGGCTGCTGAGCTGGGTGTGGACGTGTATGACCTCAAGGCGGAGCGCAAGCGTGAGCAGGAGGAGGAGCGTGAGGCGCTGAGGCAGGAGCGGGGCGAGGAGGAGGAGGACGAGCGCATCCGAGTGCTGGATGGGGAGGAGCTGCTGGAGCTGCTCGAGTACAAGGCGCGGCTCGCTGTGGAGGTGTGGAGGGTTGTGGAGGGGTATGGATTTTGGGTGTGGAGTTGCTCCAGTGGCGTGTGTGGGGGGAAGGAAGGGTGAGGAAGCGAGCGCTGGACAGATTGTCAGGTCATCAACGTTGCCTGACAGTTAGCAACTTGTGGCTGGCAGCACAAGGCAAGAGTGCCAGTAAGTTTGTTTACACTCACACATTTAAGGCAATGGCTTTAGCATACATTTGCTCTGCACGCCTTCAAACAATCACCTCCATGAACCCCACACCGCTGTACATGCACCTGCAGGCAGCAGGCCCCGACGACCCCCGCCACGCAGACCCCAACCGCCGCCTGGTGGTGGGCCTGGTGGGCTACCCCAACGTCGGCAAGTCGTCTACCATCAACGCGCTGTTTGGCAGCAAGAAGACGGCGGTGGCGCCGACACCTGGCAAGACCAAGCACTTCCAGACGCTCAACGTGTCGGCGTCCATGTGCCTGTGCGACTGCCCAGGTACGAGGCACAACATTGTTGTGACCGCCGCTGATCTCCGCGCATCCATACACCTGTGCGACTGCTTAGGTGTAAGACATTGTTGATGTTTGGGTCACCGTACTAGTGTGCTGGCTGCCTTGCCCGCTGACCCCATCTAAGGGGCAGCTCCTTGAGGGCGCATGCTGCGACCTGCACCTTGGCGGTACCAGTGCGTTTTGCCTGTCGACTGAGCGCCTGAGCGTTGCTGCATGGCAAAGAGCTGCGCTGCATTTGTGGCTGGAAATGGTGCAGCCTTTGCTGGCAGGACTCACATCAGGATTGCTTATCATCACAACCTCAGCCCTTGTCTTTACTTGCCCTCTTTCCCCTCCCCAGGTTTGGTCATGCCCGTCTTTGCCAACTCCAAGTCAGAGATGGTGGCGGCAGGTGTCATCCCCATTGACCGCCTGACGGACATACGCGCGCCTGTGGAGGTTGTTGCGAAGCGGCTGGGCCGCTGGCAGTTGGAGAACTGCTACGGGTTCAAGCTGCCGCCTGTTGCACCGCACGAACCACCCAGCACTCCACCCACGGCGCTGCAGCTGCTCAGGTGCGGCTTGGGACGTGGGTGGTGCAGCTGGATGAAGGAAGAGAGACGCCCTTGGGCGTGCAGCTGTAAGCTGTGTTGGTGTAGCGGCTGCTTAGACGGGTCCTGGGGTGTAGGACGCTGCAGAGTATAGAGATACACAGGGCATGCTATGGTTACTGTGGGTGCTCACAGCTTGTGCAGCGTGCCACAAGCGGACAGAGAGCTGCGACCCCCAAGGGTCGTGGCTCATGCCTCTTTGCGCGCTTGGTCTGTGTCCAAGCTGGCTGGCTTTCTATCCCTGCTTGTATGCCGGCGCGCAAGCCCGCTTGCTCAATCAGCCCTCGCCTCATTTCTTCCCCACCTCCCTGCCCTTGCTGCGCAGGGCGCTGGCGGTGCGGCACGGCTGGACAGCCGGCTCAGGGCTTCCAGACGAGTCACGTGCAGGGCGCCTTGTGCTGCGCGACTACACCAGCGGCAAGCTTGTCTACTGCGTGCTGCCGCCCTCGACAGACGGGCCCAAGTCATGGGTGCCCAGCGCAGATGACCTGCAGGACCAGGGGCCAAGCGGCAGGGGAATGGAGGTGGAGGACGACGCGGACGAGGGGCAAGGGGAGGAGGCCGGCGAGGCGGGGCCTGGCCAGGCGTCAGAGGCTGCTGCGGAAGACACGCTGCCAACCACGTCCGCCGACATTGCGGCCGCGTCTGTGGGCTTCTCGCGGGTGGTGGCTCACACAAAGTACACGCTCCCCAAGTTTGGACCCCCGGTATCAGACCGACCTGCGGCGGCACCGGTCCGTGGCGCGGCCGCCTCATCGTCAGGGCGGCCCGGGTCAGCGGCGGTCAAGGCGGCTGCACCTGGGGGTGTGGCGTTCGACGCTGCAGATCTGTATATACTGCAGGGCATGGATGACAAGCCCAAGGACAAGCGGCCTGACTACAAGTTCCAGAAGAAGATCGCACGGAGTAAAGGCGACCGTGGCCAGGAACGTGGCGAGGGCGTCTTTGATGGTGGTGCAATGGTGACCGGCAAGAAGGGCGGCCTGGTCAGGGTGTCTGGCTACTGAGCAAGTGCCGGTCTGTGTCTCAATTGCCGTGTTTTGTGAACCTGCTGTTGAGCGCCTTGATGCGCGTCGTAGGCGCTGACACTTCTTGTGTATTGTTTTGGTCACTTTCCTTCATATCAAACGCAACAGTGCTCGTCTGACTGGCTGTTTGGGTTGATAGATGTTGTGCCTGCTGACGTGTTGTAACCGAAAGCATATTTACAGCCATACCATGAACACATTAGCGAGCCGCGTGCACATAAACTGCTGCACAGAAGGTCTATGACCCCCACCCTTGTCCTTGTGCATAAAGAGGAGCACCTTGTGAAAGGCGTGAAGCTATGAAAATGAGTTTGTTAAGCCTACATGAACGCAGTAATCAGCGCCAGCACGCCTGCTGCACCAAAGAGCACCTTGGAGGTCAGCTCCACCTTGTCCAGCTCTAGGAGGCTGCTCTTGTCGGCCTGGTTGCCAATCTTGTGGTGGTCCCACACGTAATGGCGGATGGCGCCCAGGTAGTGATAGAACAGCACGTACGCAATCGCAAACTTGAAGGGGAACAGCAGGATGGGTGATATCGCAGCGACCTTGGTGACAAGTGCCGGCAGGTTGCCGGTCAGGCTGATGTAGCCAGCGCCGATGAAGCCTGCATCCGTGCAAGGAAACATCGTTTGAAGGGGTGCGAGTGCTGAAGGGTGTTTCCTGAGAGCATTTGGCCAGATCCTGCTCCCTGTCCGCTTGCTCTCACCGACTGCCAGAATAGTACCCGTGACGCGATTGGTGATGGAGCTGATGGCACCCAGCGGGAAGGCATAATGTGCTGACTTGCCATCCAAGCCCACAACATCAGGCGACAGCGGCCGCTTCTTGATGCGCTGCATGCACAGCATGGGCAGGCGACGATCCATCGCTGTTGAGCTGGTGGTGTGCTAGGCTTGAAACAGTGCAGACTGCCTTGCTTGCCGCACCTCCAGGTGGTCAACTGGGGTGCCCAGGAACTCGGTGCCGTCAGTGTAGTTCGATGGCCGACCCCAGAACTCGGGAATCTTATCACCCCCAATGTTCCTGCAGCCGCGGCATGCACGCAAACGGCATGCGTGCAGGGTCGCAGCTCTGCATCAACGACAGGGCCGGGCTGTCGAACGTGCATGGGCGTCCCGAGGGCCTCACCGAAGTTGCTGAGCTGATGCACCGAGCTGCTGCTCCAGCCCTGGCAGCTGCACCGCCTGGAACTGCTGCAGCAGTCGACGAGACGAGTGTCGCAGCATCGATGCCAATTGCGCGACAGCGGTCACGGCGAATCAGGGGAAGTGCACCTTGTCTCCGCCTGGGTTTCCCTTGCGTGCGGGCAATCGTGGCAAACCCAGCGCAATAACGCCCAGGTGTGGACGTTTCCGTTGCGGCACCCTATAGCTTCGATTGACTGCTTGCAGCACTGCGTTTGGCACAATGCAGAACATGCAGAACTTGTCTGCATCGCTGAATGCTGCTACGTTGCAGCAAGTGCTGAAGGGTGTGTGTTTCGCCTCGACAGCGCCAGCTTGCTACCTGTGTCGGTGCTCTCTGCCTGACTTAAATACTGCGAATCTCTGCGCAGCTGACACAGCGCGCGGTGCGGCCAAGTTCCATGAGTACTCGGGCTATGCCTTGGCAGGTGCGCCATGCAGCGCGCTGAGCCTGGTTGGCCCTACACGCACGCAAGGCCTCATGCATGATCTTCGTTGCCTCTGCCTGTCCAGGCGCCACGCCGCTGGCACTGATGACCTCCAAGGTGGGCAGCATCAGCTGCGATTCTCTGCACTCCGGCCCAGCCAGCTGGTGGCCCGGTGATGCTTCTTCGGGCTCATGCTGCTGAGCTCAAGCTGAGCTGCACTGAGACTGCCTGCTGCTGCTGTTGGCATGCACGCAGGGCATTTTTCTGAAGGCGACGGACATGGTGTTTGCGTTCGCCATCCCAACTCACATGCACTGCAGCATGAACGCGCTCATCACCGACTACCTGCCAAAGGCTGCACGAGGTTGGTTGCAATGCAGAGTGGGCTTTTTCAGAAATCAGCGAGACTGGCTGGGGCCAGTCAATGTGACGGTGCATGCCCTCGAATGTTTCAACACCTCTGTCCAGCGGTCCTGTCTCAGACTAGCCCTTGTGTCGTTCAAGTCATCGGCAGCAAAATATTTGTTAACTGCTTGTCCTTGTGTCACCAATGATACCTTGGCAGGTCCCAGCCGCTATGCGCTGCTCGGTGCATCCTCAGTCACCTTCTTGGGCCTGCTGAAGCTGAACCTGTTTGGCCCGGGGATAACTGAGACGGTTCGCATGCTGTGGCGCCGCCCCGACAAGGCCGCACCTGCAAAGAAATGAGGGACTGAGGCAGCAGGCGGGGCAAGAAGTAGAGCAGGTAAATGGGATCATGTACAGTGTGGGAGGTTGGTTGCTGCGTGGGGTGTTTTGGCGTGTGTGGGATCTGTCTGGTTAGTAAAACCAGCAAGCTTGTAAGAGCGATGTCGCGTCCTTCGAAGCACTGGCCATGAGTAGCAAGGGTGCCCGTATCAAAACATAAAATGGAGCCTGTTCTGTCACCATAACAAACTGGCCTCCAAAGCGATGTCCCAGGGCCAGTCTGGTATGGCACCTGGCGTCATATCACACTGATTTCAGGGCGACGTCTGCACTGCCACCCCGCCTGTAACAACCATGCATGCCTAATGAGGTGATGCAGTGGTGTGTTCCTTGTGGAGTGTAAGACAACCCGGCAGGTGTGGATTGCTCCAGGGTTAGGGCTTACATTGCGTCAGTCAAGGCCTCTTGGTTGAGAGGACTGAACAGTTCAGTGCTTGGGCTGGAGCACCGTTCATCCACAGCGAGAAGTCAAGAGTGCTTGCTGGCACAGACGGTTTAGGCTACACAGGAGAGTGGAAACCATTACACTGGCTAACACAGTTGGACAGCTCCTTTTCCCCAAGTTTGCTCTTGCTAAATGCTTGACTCCAGCAGGCTGGCAGCAGTTTCGTTTGTCAAACCTACCCAGCCAGCACAAACTCAAGCTACGCAGGTGTTGTTTCTGTCCTGTTTTTGTCACTCCATTCATCAACCAACAACCCTGCTTGCAGCAAGCTGAACGACACAAGATACCTTCCTTCCCTTGCCTTCACAAGCGCTGCCTGCTGGCCTAGTAGCCGCGGCTGAGCTCGCTCATGAGTGAGCTGGCCAGACCAGACAGCTTCTTGGTCACGTTCTGAAGGTCCTGCTGTGCCATAGCCGACAGCTGCGGGTCAAGCAAGGGATCAGAGGCAGTGTGAAAACTTCAGCAATGGCACATTTGAAGTGAAACAAGCACAGGGTGTTTGCATGTCAGGCTGAGCATGGTGGCTCCAGGCTCAAACATGGCTTCATGACTTGATCCTCCTCGTGTCAAATCCACCAAGCATTGTCTGCTGTTAGCCAAGTGCCACCCTGCAGCTCCCCCCTGTCTGACCGCAATACCCCTTGATTGCTTCCTTACAACCCCTCTTTTGCTGTGCAAGCTGTCCTTGCAGCAAGGGCCCTGCGGCAGGCCATGATTGCAACGCACCTGGTTGACAATGTCTGAGGCGCTGAGGTCCTCGTCGCGGCGGGAGGAGGCGGAGCGCACTGGGCCATTGTCGCCGTCAAAGAAGTCAGAAGAGGAGATGGCAGCAGCGCCCTGGAACTTGTTCAGCCTGGCCTGCCTCTCGTGCTCACTGCGCGGTGGACAGTTGGCGGTGGTGACGGGGATGAGAATCTGCAGGCCTTGGGCTGAAATAGCAAGTGCTGTGGAGGTGGCGAGCGCTGTAAGCCTCCCCTTATGATTTGATCAAGTCGAGCACGCCTGCACGCCCTCCTGCCCACATGCCCACCCCTCTTGGCTGGCCTCGAAGGCTTTGGAGCTGATGGCCTTGGCCTTGCCAAACTTCTGCTGCGCGACGCTGCTGGTTGCGCCAGCAGCGGGCTTGGCAGGTGCCGCAGGCACGGAATTAGCGGTTCCGCGGCGGGAGCCGCTTATGTCGCCGCCGCCGGAAAAGAAGTCGCTCCCGCCCTTGTTGTTGAGTGTGAGGTGGCCGTCCTTGCCGCGCTGCATGTTAGGCTCCTGGTGGTGATGCGCAGGCGGCAGGGCCGGGTCGGAAAAAGCAGAGTGAGCATGAGGCAGCATGGGGGCAGCACATATGCGGACGAGATCCCAGGTATAGCAGAGTCGGTAGATACCTGACGTGCATGCTGCACAAGGTGTTGGTGTTGATGGCACATGCAAGAAAGGCAAGATGCAGGCAGTGGGCACAAGACAACAACACCTGGATCCTGAAGTCAAGCACATAGTGCTACGGCTGTCCATCCTGCACACCCTCTGCTGCCACACAATCACGTTGCTCAAGCACTCCATGCTTCTCCCCCGCCACTCCTGTCCCCGCCCCCCACACACCGCGTTGAGAATGTCGTAGCTGAATCTGGAGCCTGCAGCAACTGCCGCCGCTGTGTCAGCCCCGGCCGCAGGAGCAGACGTGGCCAGGGGGTCTGACATCTTGGGGGGAGCTGCGATCGGCTCAGGAGCGGGAGCCTGGTCAAACAAGGACTCGTCCACCTTGGTCTCCAGCTTCTTGACACCCAGGCCCAGCTTGCTGCCTCCAGGCTTCTTGCCAGACACGAGGCGCGCTGAAGGAAGGGGATGGGGAGGCGACGCAACAGCGGAGAGAAGTAAAGCGAAGGGTGCATGCGCTGCAAGGTGGGCGGCCCCGACCCTGCGACGGCCTGCTGCAACCCTTCCTGGCCAAATGTGCGCCGTTGTGCAGTGAGGAGGCAGAAGGGACGCAGCACAAGCAAAACAAAACGAGCTATAACCCAGTGTCCCTCCTCCCCTCAGCTGTCACTCTCGTACCCTTAGTGGCAATGGCTGCAGGACGGGCTGCCGCAACTGCAACTGCAGGCTTAGCCTCAGCGGCTGCAGCTGGATCGGCAGGCACCTCGGACTTGGCAACTGGCTCTGGCATCGCCTCAAACTCGGATGCATGGTGGGCGGCGTCGCTCTGCGGATAGCATGGAGATTCCACATACAAGTCAGCGAGAGCTGATCGATCAGGTGTCGGCGCAGGCATGAGGCGTTATCACAAACATGCAGGGGCATCCTGCGCCGCTGCAGTTTGAACTGCCACCATCCACAAGCACCACAAGCCTCAAGCTATTCACCTGACCCTGATCTGCTACTGCCCCGATCTGAGACGCCAACCCACAGACGCAGCAGTGGCAGCAGCAGCAACAGAACAACAAGTTCAGGCACCATGGTGGCCGGCAAGTAGCCCACGGGCCCTCTATGGATCACACCCAACCTATGCCCCTGATCTGCAGCCCAAGACACGCACCGCTGCTGAGGCCAGCAGCGCTGTGCGTGCCAGCTGCGTCGCCTCCTTCTCCAAGATCTGGCGGTACTGCTGTGCCGCACGGGACGTGTATTTGCCCTCGATCTTGTCAGCGCCGATCTCCTCCCAGCCATGCTGCTTGAAGTACTGGCGGGCACGACCGTTGCCACCCACTGCCATGATCTGCGCAGGTGAGAGTCAGATCCACGGCATGATCGGCGCATGAACATATGCATCAGACTGCGTGGAAACGGCAGACCATGGCGGCTGTGTAATGCCTGATGTGTGCGCAGCGGCAGTGGTGTCATGTATCTGGCTGCAGCCGTCTTTTCTTGGGATGTTCGTGATGTGTATGGTGCAAGCGAGCGTCGTACCTTCAGCTGCTCTGGCGTCCAGTCATCCAGGGTTGTAGACCGCACAAAGGACACGTGCACACCCAGGGAACGGTGCACGCCCGCGCATGACAGGCACAGGAAGGCGCCAAAGGGCACGGAGGCCCAGGTCGGGTTGCGGGCCGGGCAGTCAAAGCATGACTGACCACATGCAGGCATGGCACATGGCATGGCTTGCAGGTCAGCTGTGCATGGCATGCTAAGGACTGAGCTGCTGGCCTACTGGTATGTGAGTCAGTCCCATGAGTAACATGGGACAGCTGGCCCCCGGCCCTCATCGCCACAGGGCCGCAAACCCAGCGTCTTTTTCATGCAAATCGCACAACTGCGCTGCCGCTTCCCCTCACCGACCACCGGCACCCACCTTGTTCTCCGGCTTGCTCCTCAAACGCCTGAAGAGCGCGTCCCTGTCGGCGTGTACGTCGCTCATGGTGCCAAATGCGGCAGCTGCAACGGCAGCTGAAGACTGCTGCAGTTCAAGCCCCCAGTCCACACTTGTGTGTTTGACGGTGTTTGACGGTGTGACCTACAGTTGATGGGCACACTGCTACGGCTGTTGAAGAAGGCTTGGGCTGTCCGCGTGTTCAGCTCAGAACTGAAGCTAGAGCTTCTCGCGTCTGTGGCACAGGACCTGTGCAATACCGTTTTGTGGTGGCCTGACTTTGGCAGGTGGCTTATGCAGCGGTCTGCTGGAGGTGTTTCTTGGACCATGCCATAGTCGCACACGCAGCCGCCCTTCCCACGTTGCCTGTTTCCTCTTTGAGATTCGCAGAAAGTAGGCTGCAGGTGTCTGACGCGCTCTGGCACAGAATTGTTGTTGTGTTGCTGGTGACCCAAACTATGGGACACAAGTAACAGGTCGACGGTATGTACAGATGGTGCTGGCAAGGGGGCCAAAGTTTTTATGTGATCCGAGAGGTATGTGGGGCACGCCCCGGCAAGAAAATGGCTCCCACCCACGGCAAAACAAATATTAACGGTCACGGACTCCCGAAAGAAAGACTCGCATTGTTTGACACTGCACTGCACTGACAACGGGGAGCGTTGCTGTGAGAGAGCGCAAGCGCAGCAGAGAACCCACACTCAGGTTGGCTCATCTCCAAACCTGCAGGACAGAGGCGGCTGTACTGCCATCTGGACCATTGGCGAGGAGTACCTTCCCCTCCCTGTTGCCAGGGAGGAGAGTGCTGCGGGGCTGACCGGCCACTCAGCTCTGCTCTCAGTGTGTGGGGTGACGCTGCGAAGAGGAACGGGCAGGTGGTGGTGGTGGCGGCGGTGGTGGCGGCGGCGGCGGCACACTCTTTGTACCGCTTGAGCCCCGGGGAGGCGGGGGGGGTGGGGGCGGGGGTGGGGGCGGCGGGGCAAAGGCCACGGCACCTGCGCTGTACATGGGTCGCAGGGCGTGGGCGCCAGGGCTGATGGGCAGGAGCTGGTACTGCCAGCCAGGCATGGAGACAGGTGACACCGAGGCGACCGGCGAAAACTGTGCCGTGGCGGGCGAGTACATGGACGTGGGGGGCGTTGACAGACGGTACATGATGCCGTAGCCCGACGGCGCAGGTGCTGGCGGCATGGCAAAGCCGAACGGCGGGACTGAGGCAAACGGCGTGCCCGAGAACATGTGCGGCGGAAAGGACGCCTGAGGTCCGCCGTACGCTGCGACAGCTTGGCGCTGCAGGTGCGACGGGGCGCTGTGTCGATCGTCGACACTCACACCAGCAACGGCAACTGGCGCTTGCTGCAGCGGCCTGACCTGCGTGATGGTAGGCCCGACTCCCGGCGGCGCGGTAGGCACCCCAGTAGCACCTGGTGGCTTTGCTGCCTCTCTGGTCCCCGGCGTCCCCTGCTGCTGCTGCTGCTGCTGCTTTGGCGGTGGCGGCGGCGGCGCCTGCGGCTGTGCCTTGGGCTTGCCCTCCCACTGGCGCCCGCTGTCCTGGCTCTGGAGCAGGCCAGTCTGACCTGCAGGTGGGTGGGGGTGGTACCGCCGACGGCACTGGCTCACCACCTGCCCCGCTGACCCCACCTGCTGCTGCTGCTGCTGCTGCTGCTGCTGCTGCTGCTGCTGAGCTGCCGGCTTGGGCTGTGGAGGAAGTGGCGCACTCATATGCGGTAGCGACATGGCGCGCTGTGTGGCAGTTGTCGTCGGCCGGATCGGCACGACTGTCCGCACCTCAGCCGTGGATGCGGTCTGACGAGCCTGCCGCATCTGGGCCACAGTCATGCTGCCTTCCTCAACCCTAGGCAGCTGCTGCTGCTGCGGGTGCTGCGGGTGCTGCTGGGGCTCTCGCTGCACCGATGCAGTCGCCCCGAGCTCCTGCGAGCCCCCAGCAGCCATGCTGCCCTGCATGCTGACAGGCCGCGGCCCTATGTCTGTTGGAGTGGCGCGAGTGAGGCTGACTGTGCGTGTGGTTGACTTGTCCGGGATGAAGCTTGGCTGTACAGGTTGGAATCCGAGCAATGGTGCGGACGAGGTCATTCGTATCTGCATGGGTCTATGTATCGACGCAAGGACAGACTGCTCCTGAGGCGTTGGTTTTCGTGTGGCCGGGGCTGCTGCTGCGATGCCCTGCACCAGGCCTATCGCTGCCTGCTGAAATGGCGATGGCAGCTGCGGATCCAGGGAAGCATAGGAGCCAGGCTGGAGAGCGGCGGCTGGTGATGGGGCACCAGCTGGTGCTGATGGAAAGCCAGCTGCTACAGTGGCTGCTGCTTGATCTGAGGGCCCAGGCGGTAAGCCTGCAGCTGCCTGGCCCGCGTGTGCAGCTAGTGCAACAGCTGCTACAGTAGGTGCTCCATGCACAGCCCCTTGCCCTGCAGTGGCAGCAGGCATGAAGGTATTGGAGTGCAACAAAAGGCATGGAAGGTTGCGAGCCTCCTCAGGTGTCAGGGGCCAGCTCCAGTGCCCACCTGTTCGGCTGTTGCGCAAGACTTCGGCCTGCATCGTGTGCTCCTGCTGTGCGAAGGAGTCTGCGCGCATTGCATGAGGTAACGAGTGTTGGGAGTTGTCCTGTGCTGCGGCCGCAGGGCAAGGGAAGGCCGCACGCACCACTTGCTGGAAGCGTCCTGGAAGGCCGGGAAGAGCTATTCCTGCGTGCAGACAGCGAAAACACAAGCTTTGGAGGCAAGGCACGCGCAGTGCGCTGCACTTCAGCTCATGACCTCTGAAAGGACAGACCTACCCTGCATAGGGCGACTCCGCTGCAGTGGTAGACACCACGGCCTGCATGGCGCCTTCACCGCCCTGCGCCATCGCTGCTCCACTTTGGCGAAGCCCTCCTTGTCCCCGTTGCAGGACTGCCCCCGCCTGCAGCCGCAAGCCACAGCGAGCGGCAGATTGGCGCAGCCCTGCACTCTGAAATTGGGCGCGCAAATGCAGGACGTTTTTGCTGCTAATGCCACCGCCCTTTGCAGTGCGGATGTGGGGGGGGGGTTGGCAGTTTGCGCAGCCGCCCGCCAAGCGAGAAGCCCTGCACTGAGCCGACTGCGCGCACAGGCTCTGCGTGCGCAGCCAGGTATGAGCCCTACTTCACCTGTCGGTTTGCGGCATGTTACATGACGCACCAGGTGGTCGACCTAAGCTGCACTGCAGCTACTGCGGCAAAAGAACTCCGCCAGACAAAAAGAATCAAAGGCATCATGTGAGGTGCACCGGACCAGGCTCGAAAGCCTTTAAAAGAATTGCAGACCATGCTGACCATGGAAACAGTTGACAGGTGTTGATGCCAGGACACCACCAAAGTGATAATTTTGCCGCTGGGGCCTGCTGGCTGCCGACCTGCTTGAGCCACAGCACTGCATGGCACAGCTGCCACACCCACGCCTTCCGCCGCAGCCACCTTGAAACACACCTGCTGCCAACCCAGCTGCGAGCTCAACGTCGCCACCTTCCCGTCGCATTCCTCCTCCCCGCCAGCACTCAGTGCCCCATAGTCAGCCCCGCCGAGCTCCTTTTCTGATGCTTATTCAATCGCCTCCCGGCCAGCTGCCACAGCATCATTGGCCACAGCACTGGCTATCGGATCAACCGCAATGTGCAGCCGAAGCGCCTCCTCACTTAGAAGCTGTTGGGTTGGCTGTGCTGACGCTGATGCTGTCAAAAGCCCCCCTGCCTGAGCGCACTCTGCTTCGCCCTGAACCCGCTGATCTTCCCTTACATGCTCAGCATGGTCAGCCCCCGAAGCACCTGCAAGCCCGGCACGTTCCCCCAACGCCTTAGCAGTTGCCTCCCTTTCACCCGCCCCTCCCTCAGCATCCTCAGCACACCCATCCTCCAGCTGCTGCAAGCTTGCTGCCGCTTCACGCTAGCTTCCCACATCCTCTGCCTCGCTGTGGCTTGGCTCCTCAACATCCACCCCACGTTCATCTGCCACCTCATGCTCCTCTCCATCCTCCCTCACCTCATTACTTCCCGCCACCCCCCTAGCATCTGCCTCCCCCTTTGCAGCCTCCGGCAGCTCGTGCTCTTCCCCTAGCTCCTCCAGCGCCTGCCACGCGTTCTTGTCCTGCAAGTCCATCGGGGGGCGCCTCATGCGCATCATCTGCGACGCCTGCCTGTCCACCCCATTCTCCTCTGCGTCCTCCCAGTCCTCCGCTACAGCTCTGTCACCCCCGGAAAGCGCCAGAGCGCGTGCTGCATCAGCTTGCACATCCGCCCAGGGGTCGCAGCGCGGCCCCACCATCGGCCCCTCGGTCCCCTCCTCCGGTGGCAGGCTGAGAGGACCGCCGCCCCGCCCCGTGGTGGGACCCCAGAGGCCGCTGCTGCTGCTGCTAGGCCTGACCTCTGGCCCACCGTCGGCGGCAAAGGCAGACACCTGGGGCTTGGCTCCGCCCTTTTTCACTACAAGCCAGCGGTCCGTCGGCGGCAGCGCGGACGGCCGCGCCGGTGCCACTGCGGGGCGCTGCGTCGCCGGTGCTGCGAGCGCGGC
>JAWZTI010001075.1:0-14628 GCA_039880955.1 Chlamydomonas urium | reverse complement strand
CCCCACCCCCTCACCTGCCAAGCAGCATGCCGCCTTCCTGGGTGTGCCATCTTCCCCCATCTCGCAAGCAGCATCGTGCCGTCCTGGGCATCTGTCCCACGCATGCCATCCCTCCCTCACCTGGCAAGCAGCATGCTGCCCTCCTGGGCATCCGCGTCAGTCACACGCACGCGGCTCATCAGTGGCTGCTGAGCCAGCAGCGCGTCCAGCAGCAGCGGCTACGCCGCGCGGTTGATGTTGCGACCGTATGCGCAGTGTCCCGCCTGCAATACGAGGTACAGCACCATCTGGTGCGCGGCCCACACCTCGGGGTTGCCATGCTTGGGCTGCGGCCACAGCTTCGACACAGCATCTACCAACGCCTCCACGGTGGGCGCCGTCGGCCCCGCTGCCGCCGCTGATGAGGCAGGCTGTGCATGCACAGCGTTGGCGCCGCTCGCGGCACTGTTGCCTGTCGCGACTGTCGCGGCTGTCGCGACCGTCCTGTCCTGCTGCATGCCTGCGGCTCCACGGCCGTCCAGCAAACCATCATCGGCCCCTGCGTCCACCCTGCTCGCTGATGTCTGCTGGGTTTTCAAATCCCACGCAGCAAGCATCTGAGGCGAGTGGTTGTACCTGCACTTCATGCCGAACCTGCACTGCCCCGTCCTAAGCAGGTTAGCGCACGCCGAGGCACGGGGGTTGACCGGCAGCTTCAACCCAGCTGCCGTCACCACGTATTGCCTGCCGCTGATCTTGTGTTGGTGGATCACGTAGCCGCCTGCACCCGCACTCCGTGAAGGGCTGTCATTGGCCGCCTCGCTCGCACCCGCCCCTGCTCGGGCAGCCTCCTCTGCGTCAACCCTGACATGTGTGCCAGGCTCAGCAGACCACCAGCCGCCCTCGACCTGCTGGGCCGCCGTGCCCTCCGCTGTTGCCGCTGCCGTACCGGCTGCACCTCCACCCAACCCAGTCCGCGCATCCGGGCCCCCAGCGGCACCCTGTGTGCGCCCGGCCGCTCCCCCCTGCAGCTTGATCAGCTCCTGCTTGACCTTCTCGATGGGGTGGTGGTGCCTGCAGTGGCGCCCCCACTTGCAGGAGCCCTGCCGCATGAACTGCAGGCACACGCCTGACCCAGGCCTCACAGGCACCGTGCGGTGGCTGCCGATGCGCGCCATCAGCACACCATTCGGCATGGTATACGTCTCGACATGCACGTCCGCGTTACCGACGTCGGGCAGCGGGCGCGGCGCGGCCGGAAGTGTGGGGGACAGCGGGCCTGGAGGCCGCGGTGTGATGGCCGCACCCTGCGCCAGCGCAGTGCTTGCAGCTGCCACAGCGGTGGACGCGAATTGAAGCGCCTGCACCTGCTGCTGCTGCTTCACCACGTCTGGCAGCTGAGCGCTGGTGGCGGCGCGAGTGGCGTCCAAGGCAGGCGGCGCGGCGGCCGCCGGCGGCGGCGACGGGGGATTGGCGGCGACGGTGGCAGCTGCCGGAAGCGCAGATGCCGAGGAGCGCCTTGCTGCCGCTGCAAACTCGGCCGCCGTTGGGTGGTAGTGGTGGCAATTGTGGCCGTACCTGCCAAAGCCAACAAGCATGCACAGCGTGCAGGGATCAGACAGCGTGACCCAGCAGCTAGCCAACCAACTTCACCCACTCAAGTCTCCAAAGTCAACGGGCGTCATGCGTGTGCAAGCTGCAGCAGAGCACTTGTATGTTGCCTCAAGAGCTTCCACTACCTCAAGCCACACAACCTGCATACCCCTGAAAGTAGCCACCGCATGCCCGTGCCCATTCCATGCCTGTGATGTCGAGCCACTGCCTCTGCGCACGCCCATGGCCCCCCCCCGCCCGCACGCCCTGCCCTCGCACCTGCACCAGCGGTTCCTCGCATAGAACATGCACAGGTTGGGCCGCACCACTACTGCCCTGATGTCAGCCACGCTGACAGGCGCGGGCTCAGGGGGCGTGCGGGCAGATGATGACGGCGGCGATGTCCCAGACGTACGAGGCACCGCCGGTACCACGAGTGCTTCGTTTGCGACAGCCAGCGCTGGAGCTGACCACTGCGCTGCCTCAGTCGTGCTCGTCTGAATTGCCGCCCTTGCCGCCGCCGATGCCGCTGTTGCCGCCGGGGGCACTACCGAGGCCGCTGTGCCCTGCAGCACCGCTTCCCCGGCGGCAAGGATGAGCCTCTGGACGTCACCATCCAGCATTACCTGCATGCTGCCTGCCAGCAGGTAGCCACCGACACCAGCCAGAGCCATGGCGCTGGCGGTGTGCGTCTCCCCATTGACGCTAGGCTGTACGGCGTCGAGGCTCGGCGTGGGTAGGGCCGGCACCTCAACCACTACAGTTGGCGCAGCAGGCACCGGCGCCGCAAAGAGGGACGCGGGCAAAGCTGCGAGCACTTCTGCTGCGGACATTTCAAGCGGCGCAACCACTTTGGTGGCCTCTGGCAGCCGGTTGGCAGACGAAGGTGTACCCTGACCTTGCTGAGCTTCCAGATCTGCTGCAGACAGTGCCGACATTTCACTGCTGGTAAAGCTGTGCGCTGCTGTCGCTTCATGCTGGGTGCTCGGCATAACCATGACTGAGTACAGGGGCAAGGCTTGCATGGGGCATGCTGGATGTGAGCAGGGACAGAGGTCGGCGGCGCAGGGCCCGGGAGCCAGGGCAAGGTTTGCAAGCCTCACCGTCATGTGTGGGTGCAGCTGCTACTGCCATGTCAAAGCTCACAGCCACAGGCCTGGACAGGGGCAGCTGGCACGGCAACTTGGTTACAATGTGACGGCCAGAGCAGGCTTTCTCACGGGCACCACCAAGCTTGCACCTTTGAAGGCTTGTACGACCCACCCTTGCTTGCCGGATTCTCGCAATGCCGTTGCGTTGGTGTGCTGCACTCCGTGGTGTTGCTCACCAGACCCGTTCAGGTGGTGGCGGGCTGCATGCACCCAGTTCAGCTTGGCAACTTGGGTCCGTGCTTCTCTCCTGATGAAGCCAAACTGCGCCTTACCCATGAAACGCCGATCCCACAGCGTACCGCCCTCGTCACATCCCTGTTGCTCCTGGTGCTCAGAGCCAGGGCTCGCATACGCCTGCATGGCGATGACGGTGCGGTGCTGTGGCTGTCTTCAGTGTTCAAGCCGCCAGCCAGATCCTGGATCGGGGCAAGCCTTCTTACCTTCTGTGGCGTGCTCACGTGTATGAACGGTTTAGACTGCAAATTGGGCCAGCGACAGCCTGCCCCTGGCTCTGCAAGATATCGGCACAGCATGCACACGAGCTGCGGCGCTTCCTGGCCGTGCCTGTTGCGCGCCCACCGCAACAACAAAGCACATTCCCATGCGATTGATATGCATATGAGGGCCTTTCAAAGCCTTACACTGCGTGTTTCTGCGCCAGCTCTTGTCATTTCCCTACATCACGCCCCTGCTTCCGCCTCTGTCCAGCAGTCCTGCTTCGCTCCACCGCTGCGACCACGACATGGCCATGGCCGCGAGCGGCCAGAGACCGGCCTTTGTCACCGCGCTGCTCCTCGCCTGCGTCGTCGCGATTTCAGGGCAGGCATACCTCCCCGCCACGATGATGGACGCAATCGACGGGGCCTCTGTGCTGTGGGCCTTCAAGGTGTGCGGACTGAAGCAGCAGGCTACAATGCTGTGACGCCGCCAACACACCCAGCCCTACCCCTGCCGCACGCAGGCCCTGGCCATTGAGGCTGGCTATGGCGAAGTCTTCTCCAATCCAGACTTCAATGGCACCGTCTTTGCTCCCTCGGACATGGTGCGTATCTGAGCTAGCTGCTTCACGGCGAACACTCTTTCTTGGTGTGCACATGCAGCCTCTAGCATCTGATGGCAGTGGTTGGTCACGCAAGCCCACACCTGTCCGCATCCCTGTCCTGCAGGCGTTTGCCGCCGCTGGTTTCAACGTGCCGGCGCCGCCGCCGCCGCCCATGGAGGCTATCGAGGCGCTGGACGGCCCAACCGACGCCGCTGCAGGTGCTCTTTCAGTCATAGAGCTGCCTGGGCCGCTAGAGCCAGAGGGCGAGGGCGAGATGGATTACCCAACTTCCCAACTTGAGCCGCCAGCTGCTGATACAGACGCAGATGCAGACGCGCTCAGCAGCGAAGATAGTGACGCTGCAGCCCCCAACGCCACAGGCTTGGATGCTACCAATGCCACCAATGCCACCCTGCTCAGCAACAGCACAGCGCTAAATGCAACCGGCGTGAACAGCACAGGCCTGAATGCCACGCTGCCAAGTAATGCCACAGCTACCAACCCCATAGACCCTGTCACCACCCCACAACCAGGCACGGGGCTGCCTGCGGCGCTACCTAAACCCAACGCCCCTGCGGCTGCAGTCACGCCGGGCGCTGCGAAACCGCCTGGTGCTGCCGCTGCGGCTGCGCCGGGTGCTGCTAAGCCGCCTGGGGCTGCCGCTTCCGTGGCTGCTCCTGTGTTGCCCGCTGCCGCCGTGGCTAAACCTGCAGCCACCGTGGCTACGCCTGCGGCCATCGCAGCCAAACCTGCTGCCGCCGCGGTTCCGCCTGCTGCTGCCGCGGCTACACCTGCTGTCGCCGTCGCCGTCGCTGCCAAGGCACCCGCTGCTGCAGCAGCTGCTGCGCCGCTGGTGCCGCATCCCCCTCCTGGCATTGTTGTCAACAACACCGTGAAGTCCATCATTGGCTTCCACATTGTCCACAGGTTCAAGGCGTTCCCGCTCAGCAGCATCAGGCAGGGGGCTGCGCTCATGACCCAAGAAGGTCACCCCCTGTACATCGACCGCAGGTGCGTGCCGAAAAGCTGCTTAGCTTGATTGTCTAGGCGCGATAGCACCAGAGCAGCCATGTTACAGTGTACTTTGAGGTTTAAGCAAGCTTGCAACCTGTCGCCAGTGAAATTAGCAGTCTCGCTGACTGCCCTCTATGACATGTGCCGTGTGGCCTTGCCTTTCTGTTGACTTGCAGAGTGCGCTACTGCCAGCTTTGCCTTGCTGCGTCGCATGTTGTTGTCATTCTGTCTCTGACCTTCACCCTCCCATCCCTTCCCACTGTTGCCCCTGTGTCCAGGTTTGTCCCGGCTCCCAGTCGTTTCTGCTATTGCGCCTGTTTCATCTACACTCACACAATCCTCTGTGTCCCCTGACCCTTCACTCCTCGCTGCCACCTTTGCAATGCTGCACAGCACACCGGGCATTGTGCACCTGTATGGCAGCGTGCCGCAGCGCAACCCCACCAACTTTGGCACCATCCTACAGTACCAAGAGGTCCGTGGTGGCAAGGCTGTGTTGTACCTTATTGATCGCGTCCTCAAGCCGCCCAAGACTGTTTGAGCAGCCACAATTGGCAACATCGGCAGCAGCAACGCGAGTGCTTCGCTCCTTGACCTGCCAGCTCTTTTCAGTGTTGGACGTAGCACCCGTGGCTTGAGCGGCTCAGGTGGTGTTTTTACTGCTCTCTTGACGCATTGTAGATAGTGCCCTTGAATCACTCATTGTGGCGGCAGCCCATGGCTGTGTGTGCTCATCCTTCAACCTGCCGATTTGTTTCCTCCTTCATATGTGCAAGATCAAACCACTTCTCAACCAAAGGACAAGTGCAGGTGTCTTTCAACAAGCCAGCAGCACATTGCGCAAGAATTTGTTCTAGTCAATCGAGCCCCAAGCAGGTTCCTGCCTGTTGCCTCAGCTGTTGAGACCGCGCCAACAACCCCTGCACCTGAGCGTCAGAGGGCTTTAGACGAGACAGGGCAGCGACCATGGGCTGCGCTCCTGCTGAGTTGCTGCCCCCAGATTGCTGCAGTGCGTCACCGCTGCTACCCCTGGCGTTGTTGCAGCTGTGGCTGTGCCCGGGCAGGCCCGCCCTCATCAGTGCACACAATGTTGCAGGCAC
Source organism: Chlamydomonas urium (assembly GCA_039880955.1). Lineage (NCBI taxonomy): Eukaryota > Viridiplantae > Chlorophyta > Chlorophyceae > Chlamydomonadales > Chlamydomonadaceae > Chlamydomonas > Chlamydomonas urium. The sequence continues at coordinate 8,749 of JAWZTI010001075.1, read as the reverse complement.
TTCCACTTGGAGCAGCAGCTCATGTAGCGGCGGCTCGCACTCCCAACCTGGCAGCTCTTGCTGCCCACTGCCGCAGAAAGTGCGCCGCTCTTGTAAGCCCTCCTGAGTGCACACCCTGCGGCTGGCCGGGTGCTGGAGCATGAACGACGCAACAGCCCGCAGTTTGGCGGACTGTAGCAGGGCTTGCGTTGCAGCCTTTTGTGCTCCAAAAGGCACAGCTGCGGCTGCCTGCCGCCGCCGCTCCTCAAGCAATTCAGTCAGGGTTAGGTGTGCCTGATGGCGTGGCGCCGTGGCTTGCCTGTATGCAGCAGCTGTCTGTGCCTGCATGCGCACTGCTTCCACTGCCTCTGCCACGCCATGCGCCAGCGGGATTCCACCAGAGGCCATGCGCTCATGCAGCATGCGCTGTTGCAGCTCGTTGCTGTGCAGAGTGAGCACGGCGCGCCTGCTCCATGCTGCGATCGCCACTTCAGATGGGACGGACGATGGTCTGGCTTGGAGCTCGTTGTCCAGGTCGCTTTGCAGGCGCGCTGCCTCGCTGCATGGCCTGACGGTGTTTGCCTGAACCTGCCGCACCCAGGACGAAGGCACCCGTTGCGAACAGCATGCACCGCCAGCGCCTGTCGGCTCCATGCCACTGCACAGGGTGCGGCAAAATCCTGATGACCGCAGGGTGCGGTTACTACAGCGCCCCGCCAGCGATTTTCTTCACTTGCTCGCAGCCAGTGGAATACTGCCCGCAATCCAGGGACCAGTCCCCTGGAGGGGCTACACATCCCTGCACCGCCCCTCAAAGGTCTTTCTGGTGTGAATCCATCAAGCTGAGCTCCTCCAGGTGTGAGCACAACATGGCCCACTTCTTTCAAGGGCACGAAAGCAGAGATGGTGGCGAAAATGCAAGCCCGCACATGACAACTTTGCAGTAACATTGCCCAGCGTCTGTGACAGCTCGAGGCCTTGCGGTACATTGGGTGTCAGCTGTCAGGCCTGCGTGTGCTTTACTTCTTGCCGGTGCTGGTGACGTTGAACTTGAATAAGAGGATGTCGCCGTCCTGTGGCAAACAAAACAGGCCAGAAGTCTGGATAATAAGCAATCGTTCGCGACATGGGTTCACAAATGACATGCTAGATTGTCGCGGCTTGTTTGCTGCTGTTCGCCAACATGCTTAGCCCTCGTGTGCCTGGCCAGCTGCCTGGTGCTGACACATGTGGCTGACACTCAGCCCCCTTTGCATGCCAGCCACAGCCCATGTTCCAATGCCCACCATAAGCACCCCATATGCACCTTCCCCAGCCCCTCATCCCTGCTCCTCACCTGCACAACGTATTCCTTGCCTTGTTGCCGGTACTTGCCAGCCGCCCTGACTGCCATCTCACTGCCCAGCTCCTTGAGGTCCGCGTATGTCATCGTCTCAGCGCAGATGAAGCCGCGCTCAAAGTCAGTATGGATACAGCCAGCGGCCTGCGGCGCTTTGGTGCCACGCGGGATCTGCCAGCACTTGACCTCGTCCTCACCAGCGGTGAAGAAGTAGATGAGGTGTATCGCCTGCAACACAGATGAGCCAGGTCAAGCACGTTGGATAATGCATTGGCGGATAACAGATGCATCCTTCACAATTTGCGGTGCAGTATGCGGTGCAGGAAGCGCAGCGGCGGGCTGTGCAGCTGTTGATTGGGCAGGCTCCTTGCACAGCAGGACACCAGCACGCAGGTGACCGCAGGGCATAAGGGTTCACAGGAGGCAGCGCAAAATCCACCCAGGGACAGGGGTCATGCATGGCGCTGTTGGTGTCCCTGTCGTTCCCTTCCCAGCCCACCTTGAAGCCTGTGGTGATGATCTTGGGCAGGACGGAGGGCACGCCGGCCTCCTTCTCCACACGCGCCTTCTCATCCTCAGGCAGGTCAAACAGCTCGTTCTCGTATGCGCCGCTGAAGGGGATGATGGGGTCGCCACCGTGGGCCGCCACCCACTCGGCAATCTTGGGCAGGAACTTGTTCTGCAAGATGTGTGATTGTTGAATGTGGTATCTGGCATTTGAGTACAGGCTGCCCGAGTTATGTGCCAACCTGCCTGTCTACAACCTAGTCCGGACGTGACCGCGTGCTGCTTGTTAATGCCTGATGCTGCTGCGGCTGCTCCACAAGTAAAGCTGCTCCTTTCCGGCCTCGCCCTAGCTAATGCAATTCGGGAAACCGATTGCTGTTCCTTTGAGCATTCACTTTTCCTTTGCACACCTTCTTGCGGATGTAGTCGGTCTTGGACAGGTTGACCAGGTACACCACAGGCTTGGCGGTCAGCAGCTGATAGGTGTTCAGGTGGTCAATGTCCTTGGCGCTCCAAGTGCCAAACCTACACACACAAATACAAGGAAAGGAGGCGGGCAGGGTCGATGGCTTGTTTGATTGGGCAAAGTACCGCGATGGTGACGTGACCACTTACCACCGCTGTGCCTGGCCATTGTCTGCGCAGTGTTGTGCACCCACTTAGCGCTCTTGGCCACTTCTGACGTCTACCATCGCCCTGCCACCCTCGCAATGCCAGGCCCTGAGCCTTGCCAGCGTCCTGCACTGCCAAGGCTGCGTCAAACGAACAACCTTACTTCTCTTGGGCACCTTCCCGCTTCTCATTTCCAGACCAGGCTGCGCTGTCCCTTTGCCCCTCTGCCTCTCACCGCCGCTGGAATTTCTTTGCCACCTAACTCGGCGCTGCGCCTCCCCTCGCTCCCCTCGTCTACCCCTCCCTGGTACCCCCTGTGCTCCGCACCTCACATCCTTCCCCTCCTCCAGCCACGCCTTGATCCTCTCGGCGCACTCCAGCTCCTCAATCTGGTCCTTCTTCAAGCCCCTGTTCTTCAGCTTGTTGATGGAGTCGATGACGCCGTTCACACGCTCAAGGTCCTTCAGGCGCAGCTCAGTGTGGATGATGTCAAAGTCCGCAATGGGGTCCTGGTTATAAGGCACAGCGGCAGCAAGTGCAGCGTGGCATCAGCGTATAGTGGCTTGCGCACAACAGCCAAAAGCATAAGCTGTCCCTGGCAACCAAGGCCTCTACCCCCAATCTCATTCCCGTGTCCGCCTCCGTGACCTCCCTCCTGCGTACCGGCCTCCCCCCCAAGCCTGAAATAGCTTTTTCCGAGAACCAGTACCGCTTGCTCCCTGCACGGCAGCAGCCCCACCCACCACGCGGTCCTCCACGTGAATGACATCAGGGTCCTCAAACGCGCGGCACACGTGGAAGATGCCATCGACAGCCGCAATGTGCGACAGGAAGGCGTTGCCCAGGCCCTCGCCTGAAGAGGCACCGCGCACCAGGCCGGCAATGTCGACGATCTCCAGGTACGCAGGGACACCGTTCTTGGGCTTGTACAGGTCCATCAGCCACCTGGAAGGGGGAGAGGTGTGGAGAAAATGTGGGGCGGGGGGAACGTTGGTGTGATTCATTAGAGAGGCTCAGAGTTCACGAGCCTCCTCAACAATTATCTCCAAGTTCCCGACCATTTATTGATATTTACGGGTCCCAAGCTTTATGAGGTGAGCGCGCAGCTGGAGTCGCATCCAGACACGCCTCGTTGCCTGTGCTGCTGGGAAGAGGACAAGCGTCAACCCTACCTGTAGCGGTCGTCGGGCACGTTGACACGTGCGGCGTTGGGCTCGATGGTGCAGAAGGGGAACTGCGCGCAGGAGCAACATGGGAGCAGAGTGATGACCCCCATCACTCATATATTGCGTTGCAGCAAGCATGCTGGTGATGGTGCGAATTGGTGGCGTTGAGTTTGCAAGATAGAAGTGGCAAGCTACGGACTCACGTTTTCGGCGGGGATACCCATCTTGCTGAGCAGGTTGAACAGCGTGGACTTGCCAACATTTGGCATACCTGCAGGAGCGCAGCGACACCGTTTCCCCCCAGAGTAACTTTGATGTCTGCACTATGCCCTGGGCTGACGCTGCCAGCAGTTGAAGCATTGCGCTACTGGGCTCTGATGCTAGGTGGGTTCTCTAGGTGGTGCTGCGGCACCACAACAGTTGCCATGCAGCCATGTGCGAGGGCTGATGAAATGGCCTAACGCACCGACAATGCCCATCTTCAGGTTGGACCTGCGAGCGAGGGTGGCGGGGCAAGGATGCATTGAGCGTTCGCAACCCTTCCTCGGCGAGGGCCACCTGGCGGGCCACACCCTCAACCGGCGGCGATCCCATCGCCACCATCAAATGCGCACCTGAAGCGCCCCAGCAGGGGCTTCTCCTCAACGGGAGCAGCCTTCTTGGGTGCCATTCCGTTCAGATGGGATGGGGAAGCGTGCGCCGCAAAAGTTCTGGCGCGGAGGCCTGCAACAATGCTACGCGATCGCAGCGCAACCAAAGGGGGTGTCACATGTGCAGCCGGCTCTATGCAGACGTGCTCCCACACCCCGATTCACACTGACCCGGTTGCATGCAAACTGGCACTGCGCGTCAAACCAATAACGTCAGCGGCAAGATGGATGAAGAAATATCGCTTCCCAAGGGTGCGGCAGCCATGCAGAGCATCGCAGGCGAGGCCCGGCGCACCGCTTGACTGGAGTGTGCTGAGACCCTCGCTGTCTTGCATGCATGCGACGCAGCGACTCTGCAGAAGATGATCAAGGAGTACCTGCCAGGCGACGTGCGCATCGGCGGCGAGGCAGTGGAGATGCTGGTGAACTGTTGCACAGGTAGGACACTGGGCGCCACTGGGGCCAGTTGGACATGTTGTAGGCGGCACCACGCTGACACCAGTGCTTTCATGCACTGCACAGAGTTCGTGCAGCTGTTGTCTTCAGAGGCGAATGAGGTGTCGACGCGGGAAAAGAAGAGCACGATACAGCCTGACCACGTCATCAAGGCACTGCAGGAGCTGGGCTTTGCAGAGTTCCTGGAGGAGGTTACAGCAGCTTGGGAAGGACACAAGGAGGAATCAAAAAGTAAGTTGCTGAGGCTGTCAGCCCCTGGTGGTGTCAGGCAGCAAGGGCGAGCATTCCTGCGATGTCAGCAGGATGAGGGGAAAGTCCCCGTCACCAGCTTGCGCAAAGTGCTGCTGTCAACAGGCATGCTTGTGGTACCTGCTGTCTGTTGCGCAGCGACAAATTCGCACAAGGCTGCTCTGCGCAAGACGGGGGCTGATCAAGCAGGCATGACGGAAGAGGAGCAGGTGAGCCAAGGGCCATGATGCAAATGCCCTGGACAGTGTGGATGCAGCAAGCTGCTTGCTATCTACCCCTCCGCCATCTGTGACCCTGCTGCGCCATGATTTGCCCGTCCGCGTGGTGTTCAACAGATTGCGATGCAGCAGCAGCTGTTTGCAGCGGCGCGGGCGCGCTCTATGACCAGCGTGGACGGGGCGGCAGCCATGGCGGCAGCATACCAAGCACAGCTAGCTGCACTGCAGCAGCAGCAGTCGGTGCAGCAGCCAGCGGCGGGCAGCAGAGGGGCGGCATCGATACCAATGGCAGGAACGGCCCCGCAGGACCCGCTGCCGGCTGCTGCATCGGCTTTGTTGCCCATGGCGAGCCCGCCGCCCCTGGGCAGCTCTCCTGCGGCGCCAGCGGAGGACCTGCAAGCACCTGCGGCAGCAGGGGCGGGTGCAGAGCTGGGGGCGCACGCCATGGAGGTGAGCTTTGCGGCGGCACCTGCACCAGCTCCAGCGCCAGTGGTGACGCAGGCGGCGTTGGGGGAGATGCAAACAGACACCCTGGACGATGACTTGGAGGAGGTGGTGGACTAAACATTAAGGCGGCTGGCGTTACGCTTGGGGTTGGTTGGTGGCATAGCATGGCTTGCCTGGTCGCTAGCAGCGTTAGCTGTGATGGTTTGCAGGCAGCAAACGGGTTGCTGTGGGCAAGGACAGTAGCTGGTGACTGGATGGGTGTTGGAGTCTACGTGGGGTTCATAGCACACAGATGGTGGTTGCTGACAGGGATAAAGTGACGAACGAGCCCTGACAGGTCTGTTGACGGCATTGTACCTGACCAGCTATCAGACGGTTGCAAGGCGAAAGGTCAGCTTATGACGGTCGGGATCACTGCCTGGGCGGTTGATGGACTGTGAGGACGTTTGTGGGAGCTGACTGGGCAACTGATTGACAGCATCTGGTTGACTGACGAGCACACATCAGCCAGCCAATCAGCAAGCAGTGGGGGCGGCCTCTGACCTGCGGCCTTGCAGCGCATGCGCCACCTGATAATGCCCTGAAATGTGTTTCTGGTCCAGACGCCTGTGTATAGGGGCCTAGGTCACGTGCTGCAAGTGCATTCGAGGGTGCCACGCAACTTGACTTCTTGTCTGCCCACACATTGAAGCAACAGCACGTTGGACAGCAGCACGCTGCTAGCCAGCTAGTATGTGGCGCAGTCACACCCAACCATGTGCACAGGGGCAGGGACAACGCGCTTAGCCCTGCAAACATCTGCACCGCCTGGCTTGAAAGGCGCCTTGCTGCACTTGCTTCAGAAAACGCCCTTCTCCTTGCCATCCAATCACGTTGTTTTGAAATGTGAGCCGTGTGCCGTGTTTCGGCCGTCTCTCAGGAAATTTGGGTGTTGTTTGTGCTGCGTGGCGTCCTCAGGATGTGCACTGACCATGCGACTGAAAATTGTTTGAAACGAAAAAGTGGAAGGAGTTATTCAACTGGGGCCACCCACCAGGCGCGTGCGCTGCGCAGATGCTGCCGACCATGCCGGGCTAGCTTGCCGCACGGTACCTTGGATTTGCGTGACGGAGCACATGGAGGTTGGCCAGGGCACCGTTGGGGTGCTCGCCACGTCCCCACGCAGCCCCACCAAGCCGCAGAAGCTCTTGCACGGGGACCTGCCGCCCGTGCAGCCCAAACAGGTGAGCGAGATGCGCAGGCAGGTGCATGGTCGGCAGATCTGTCGCAAGGCACTTGCCATGCAGCAGCACACATCACGGTTTCCAGCGGTGGCAGTTGCATCCAAAGCAGCTGGCAAGCATGGGCACACACTAGCGTGTTGACTCCATGAAGCAGGTTGTCCAGTCGTGCCTGTCACAGTCCATCAACCCATGCCTGGACAGGTCATTCAATTCCTTCTTGCAAAGAATTACTACCTCACTGCCTTGGAGCTGCTGGTCGAGAGCCAGCAGGCAGGCAGGCTGGAGGAGGTGGAGGACCTGCAGGTGCGTGGGCATGGGCGGGTGGGGCAGTGCGCGTGGAGGGATGTGCGGAGAGAGGCACTGGCGGAAGGGATGAGGGTGGCGAGGCACTGCCTGCTGCAAAGAAATGGCCCATCCGAGTCGTATGTTTGGCGCTGTTGTGAGGTTGAGTCCCAGCAGCCTGGTCAGAGTCTGGGTGCAGGGATGTGGCGCAATGGTGGACTAGGAATGCAATCCCCTCACCCCCGGGCGCCCAATCCCGCTCTGCTCTTGCGCAGCGCTTCTTCAGCGACCCAGACAAATTCCCAGCCGAGGAGCTGGGCAAGCACCAGAGCACCAATGGTGAGTGGCAACAGCAGTCATCAGCACACCGACCGTGTGCGACGTATGCCGCGATCCACGTGCACACCAGCACCACCTAGTGAGTGTGAAAAATCTGAGCCGTCAGCCACCATGGCTCACTTGTGCCCCTGCCCACGTACTTCCTTGATGTCTCTGGGGTCTGCAACTGCCTTTTTCATATCCACCTCCGCGCGCCCGGGGTTTGCAGCACTGGACCTGCAGGCCCAGGCCAAGGAGCGGGAGCAGCGGCTGCAGCTGGCTGAGTATGAGCTGCGGCTGGCAAAGGAGGACCTGGTCGAGATGCACAAGAGGCTGGAGCAGGTGCGGGTGCGAGGGGTGAAGGGGTTGCGGGGCAGGTGAGGACCAGGTGTGAGACAGGTCACAGATGTGCGCAGGGGAGGTGTTCTGCGGCACATGGTGGGAATCCAGGAGGTTGGAGCAGGTGTGGGTGGTGTGCGGGATGCTTTGTGTGGGTGACTTTACGGGTTGCACAACGCTGACTGACCCACGCTCTTCACCTTGCAAAGTAGCGGTAGAGGTGCCTCAATGGCTACATGCTGCACGCGTTGCGGCCTTCTGGTCCAAAACTCAAAGCCTTCAAGGGGCACAGTTCTTCCTTGCTTCACTGATACTCTATACCGCTGCTCAGCAGGCCAACAAGCAGGTGGCTGCAGTGACGGCCGCAGCCGCCGCGGTCAGTGCAGCGGTGCCGCTCGCTAGCGCAGCCACAGAAGCGACGGCGGCGGAGGCGCCAGTACGGAGTGGCGAACTCGCAGCAGCTACGCTAGCGTCAGGGTCCAGCCCTGCTGCTTCCCGTCTCGTGTACTCCCCGCCGGCAGCCCCTGCCCTGTTCGGGGCCATAAGTGAAGGCGGGGCTGTGGCTGGGGCGGAGAGCGGTGGGGTGGGCGCAGCGCCGAGCGACGCAGCGGGGCCGTCGCCACATGAGCTGCAGGTGATGAACTTTGGATGTTGGCAGTGGTGCCAGCTGGGTGTAGGCCATTGTGACAGTTTAGTGCAGGCAGTTGTGCCAGCTGAGTGCGGTGGTGTCAGTTGAGCACAAGATACGTAGTTGAGGCTGCTAGCGGGTGACTAGGCGGGTTTCCACAGCAAGGTTTTGTGTCAGACGCGGTTGTGCATGCCACAGCATGGCCGCTTCATTCTTACTGTCCATGCTGCCAGCACAGGCTGCATGGCCGCTTCATTCTTACTGTCCATGCTGCCAGCACAGGCTGCATGGCCGCTTCATTCTTACTGTCCATGCTGCCAGCACAGGCTGCATGGC
>JAWZTI010001073.1:0-16915 GCA_039880955.1 Chlamydomonas urium | reverse complement strand
CCCCCCAGGTTCCTGGACCCTGCTGAGAAGGCGCGGGCGGAGCGGCTGGAGATGTTTGACGAGTATGAGGAGTGGCACATGATGATGGAACACTACAGCATCACCGTCGCCAAGAACGACGCGGCAGGCATCATGGCGGGGGTAGGCTTCAAGGACCAAGCACAACAAGGGGCGCCTAATGGTGCACCTCGCCACCTGCCCTGCGCAGACTGACGTGTCAATTAGTGAAAACAGTTTGGTTGTTGTGGCCTTGGACGATGGGTGGCTGATGACGATTGTAAGGCGCAGGTGCAGCAGTGGCGATGATGCACAAACCCTGGAAACTGACGGTGCGGCTTTGATTTGAAGTAGGGCTGCAACCAAAAGGGCACGTTGTCACTGCCTCATGAACACCATTTGTGTGCAGCGCAGCTACTTGTTGACGGTCGTCTTGGGTGCAGCTGCCGTGTCTGAATGGAATCTCAACAGGATGGTGGTTGACTGTCCGCATGTTGGATTGAGGAGTCAGTCACCCAGGCTGGGCTGGGGATTGCCATGTTGGCAATTGCTGCACCTTATCAGCACAGCAAATCTCACTGTAGCGCATACCCCTCGTCACCCCTGCAGCATTTTGCAAGGGAGGCGCACTTATCATAGTGACTTATGCCCTCTGGGTGTTGACAAGCATGCCGGTGTGCAAAGCAAGACAGCATTACACATGACCAAAAGCCAGCATTTGCTGCTGGGCCTTGAGTTATCAAAGAATTGGAAGGCGCCAGCATTCAGGCATCAGCGAAATGCCCAGCCATGCATCAAAAGCCCACCAGTCATTGCCTGAACCTTGCAAATTGCAACAGAGCACACCAGATCAAGCGGAGACACTTCAGCCTGATGTCGCATGTGCGCTTTGCAGGGTGAAACACACGCAGGCTTTGCTGCCTGCAGCCTGTTGCGCCGCGGCCTGTTGCAGTTTAAAGCTGTTGCGCCACAGGCAGGCTACTGCGCCACAGGCCACCTCGCAAGTAGCACCTCTGTTTGCCGGCCAAGGGTCGGCGCCTGCCCTACGACCCAGAGGCCCCCAACAAGCCGCGCTTTTCACCATGGCCACTGACCTGCTGACACGCTGATGCACACAGCCTTAGCGTGACGCACGACAGTGTGACCATGAGCGCTGTTGCCCGCATGGTCGATGCCTGCCCTCACTTGCTGATGAACTTGTGCACGGCCTCGAGCCAGCCCATGTATTCGCGCTGCTCCTTGTCGTACACCAGGTGGCGCAGGTACTCGCCCAGCGTCTCCTGCGCAGGAGCAGGGCGAGGAGGCAGTGTGTCAGTGAGTCAGAGCAGTGAGTCAGAAGAGTGAACAGACAGGGCCATGCAGCAGGTGACGCATGTAATCAACCAGCGTCTCCTGCACAAGAGGAGTGAGAAGGGAAGTGTGAGGAGGAGAATGGGAGGCGTTTATGCAACACAAACCCAACGCTGCCCGTTTCCCTAAGCTATCCCTGACCTGGCAATCTGCGTGCCCCTCTACCACATATACACACCGCCTGGCACTCACAGTTCCTGACACATATCAAACAATAACAGTCACGCAGCCCAGCAGACGCCCCGTCTGCTCACCGTGATGCCACGCTCCTGCAGATACTGGCGCAGCTCGTTCTGCAGCACCTCGTCCAGCTCAGCGAACACGGGGCCCTGATATGGCGAGAGGGACAGCGACAAGATCTCATTTTTTGCTTATCCCAGGCATCGGGCAAAAGGTGACAGTCCCTGAGAGTGGTGTGATGCATCGCACTGCTCAGCGCTGGCACAGTGACAGGGACAGCATTATGCTCTCAAGTTGGGCTTATGCGGGCAAGGTGACGTTCCCTGACAGTCATGTGGTGTTTGACAGAGCTGGCCTACCACAAGTCGCTGCTCTCGAACTCTTTCTTTCGCCCCCGCCTCCCTGCTTGCCCTAACTTGTCCTTACCTGTGGGCCGCTGGATCCCAGCCTGCCACTAGCTTCAAACTTCCCTCCCATGCCGTTGGTGCCGGTGGAGCCGGGTCCTGCCCTGCCTGCTCACCGTGTAGTAGCTCTCCGACGGTTGCCCGTCCTTTGGCTCGTGGCTGAGGTGGTTGATGGCGACGTAGGTGCCGTCGCTCTCGCACTCAAACACCATGCTCTTGTCCCCCCTGGTGACGGTGACGTTGAAGGATACAATGCTGAGCGCCTCGCCCCCCTCGTTCTCGTTGACCTCCTCAAAGTCCTGTGCGGGCTGATTGTTGACCTGCAGGTCCACGCACACCTCCTCGTCATTGTAGGTTCGACGCTGCAGGCAGTGGTGGGCAGGGCGATCAGGGGTTGGGATGCAGGCCAGCATGCATGACACAGATGTCTGTCACCGACACAAATGCTGTCAGGTGCGTGCTGCAAGGTTGCATGGCTGATGTGCGCATGGCCATCAGCCGGGAGTGCATGGCCCATAGCCACGTGCAAAGGATCTAGAAGGCTGCAGCACAATACGGCAGATGCGCAGGCTCTGCCTCCCGCAACCTAGCACGCACCAGCGTCAGCAGCGTGTCGCCATCGGATGCCTCGCTGAGGGTGAAGGGCGCTGGTGGCCCTGACGCAATCTCCTGCGGCTTAGCGTACCCCTCCTTCTCATGCTTGATCTCCTCCTTCAACACGTTCAGCAGGTTGCTGCCCAGCAGCGGCGAGGTGGTGATGGAGCGAAGGGCCTGCAGGGTGCCCTGCTGTTGCAGCCCCAGCAGTGCTGAGCCTGCCATGCGGCCGCATCCTGCTGCCGACACGGCTGCGCTGCCGCTGCAGCGGCTGGCGGCGGCGATCAGAGCGGAGCATAGCCTGCGCGACATGGCGGCGAGAAATAGAGACTGCGAAGATGCTGAGCAACAGGGCAGGTGAAGGGAATTACAAATTACAAATGTTCATTTTCACAAATCGCACAGACAAGGTGATGAATGTGCAAGCACGATAGGAATGGTGACGGGCTCGCGTTGTTTAGGGGCCAAGCGCATCTGTCGTTTTGTGTTTATCAAATTGCTTTCATGCCCATTGCGCTCCTGAGCGCTTCGTTTGCAAGGAAGGTCAGCACTGTTTGAGGACCCAGGCGCGAGAAGTTGGCGACCCAGCCCTTGAAAAAGCCGCGGGGCCCGTCGGTGCGAAGAATATCGGCAGCAGCAGCCATTGGGCCACTGTACTTGTTGCCGCCTGCCAAGTTGGAGTAGGTGGAGAGGTGAAGGCAGCGCAGCCACATCAAGCGCAGGATGAGGTGGGCGGTCATAGAGCTGACATGGTCCATGTCACATGGAGCAGTATCAGCTGACAGATGCAGGCGAAAGCACGCACGCAGGCAACCGCTGCCCACACAACATCTGCTGTTGACAGGCAGCCGAAACGCATCAGCACATTGCAACAGGCAAGGCTTCACTCACTGACAAAGACGACTGTCTTGACAACGTCAATAGGGTTGGTTGCGGTAGTTGCGATGAGGCCTGCCAGCGTGCTGCTGGTGAAGTGCGTGGCCAGCGAGTCACCCCACCCAGAGTGCTGCAGCACAATGCGCTTGATCTCGTCATACGTTCCACACTGCACAGGCGCAAGTCAGCACATTTGATTCCTCTTGCCGGTTTTGACGTTGCCATCACCGTGCGGTCGCAGGCGTGCCTGCTTTCACCAGCATACCTGGCAGGCGGTCACCAGCGCAGCACGTGTCATGCCTGCACAGGGCACCAGGACCTGCGAGTTAGCACCTGCGCTTGTGCCTGTGATCCTTTCCTAACCAGCAGTGCAGTCGGAAGTCACACCTGGCACAGCACCTTTCCACAGACCGACGACTCCCTCCTTGGCAATGATGTCACGCATTATGGCAATGCTGCCGCTGTGCGCGTTGCCTTTTGTCTGCAATCTGGTCTGCAATTAGAAAGGCAAGTAGATGCAAGTACTGTGACAAGCCGCTAGTACAGGCGGCTAGCCAAGGTGCATCAAAGCGCAATTGCCTAGGTACATGGCATCAATCAGGCTGACTGGCTTTAACAGACTCACCTTGACAAGCTCGGTCGGGTTTGTGACGGCCGCTGCCAGTCCACCGCTCAGGCTGCCTGCGGCGAGCTTGCCTGCAAACGACAGGTTGTCCTTTGCATCACTGCTGTTGGCACCTGGGCTGGAGCCCAACATGTACAGCGCGGACTTGATGGGTGAGTAAAGTCCCAAGCGCAGACCTGCACATCAGGTGGTCATGCAAGGACAGGTGCTCAAGTGCTCACAACCACGCATCAAATGCATCACCTGCGAGGGTGCTGCCTTCACCTCCGTACAGGAATCCACGCGCCAGGGCAGGCGGTAGGCCGCTCCAGAGCGCCAGCATGCCTTCCTGCTTCACCAGCACGATGCCTGTGCGCATCTGGTGGCAAACAAGCAGTCCTGGACTTGTGAGCGACCGCAGGCAGGCAGGCAGGCACCCACGATGTAGCAGGAAGATGCATCTGAGCATCTAGCTCCCTCACCAAGCCAGGTGGCTTCTCGCTGTTGGTCAGCTTCAGCCGCTGCAGCTGCAAGCGCGTCTTGATAACATCTGCGCAATTGAGCGAACACAAGGTAATGTGCCTGTCTACCTTGGTCAGGTCGCGCAGCTTGTGCTGCGCGCGCCTCACCTAGCGGATTGGTTGCCATTGTGGCGAAACCGACGCTGATGCCGCTGACAGCAAACTCCGCTGCCAGGCCCTGCATGGAGCTGGTCGAGGGGCGGGCCATGTTGGCCTGCGAGCCACCTCGGCTACCACGCAGGTGTCTGTTATGGCAGGCTGAAAGGCATGCCAGCGGCTTTATGCAATTCGCGCAACGTCTGCCCTCTGTCATGGTTCGGAGTTCACACTGGCGTATTGCGCCCTGCGTCGCGTGCTGTGAGCACCCAGAACAGCGGCCGTGCCGTGAACTATTTCCTTGGCATCGGCTCTGCACAATGTATTATAAACAGATGTGACCGACGAGTTTGAAACACACAGCCACGGGTAGCATGGCAGCGCTACAGGATTGGGAGTGCCTGGCGCCGGTCATGGCGCAGCTGGACGCACTGCGTGGCGAGCTAGATGCGCGGTGCGTCCCGCGTGTGCGCCTGCCATGCCTGTTTAGGGGGATCCAGCTGACATCCTGCAATCCCTTGCTGCATGCACAACATTACAGGAATGCAAGCCTGCAGGCACTGCGCACTGAAAACGCACAACTGCAGCTGAAGCTGCAGTCAGCAAAGAATGAGCAACAGCGAGCGCTATTTGCAGCCCAGCAGCGTCTTCACGAGCAGCAGCAGAGGTTTGACCAGCAGCTGTGTGAGGCACAGGTGCAGGTGGCAGCCGCAGAGGGCAGGGCGGAACAACAGGCCCGCCAGGTGCAGGTGCTGAGTGAGCAGCTGAGCAAGGCACATTCAGCTGGTGCGGAGCTGCAGGCTCAGCTCAGGCAGCTGCAGGAGCCCGCTGAAGCCCAAGCGCAGCCACAGGCAGCAGCGGACGCAGCAGCAGACCCTGCAGGGACACTCACTGCGCCGCCGGCATCGGCAACTGGACCATTGGCTCGACAGCATGCAGCCTTGTCAACAGGAGCAGGTCTAGGCCATGTGCGCCAGTCGCAGTGCATGCAGGCGGGTCCTGCCACAACCCAGTTGCCAGCAGTGCTGATATCACAGCCGCCCTTGTCACCCTCACAACTGCCTATGCGGAGCTTCATCGTCTCCCACACCCCGCGGTACGCGCTCACCGCACCCGCTCCCGCTGGCCCGACTGCGCAGCGACTGCCGTTAAGACAGCAAGGCCAGGCCACACCTCCGCCACAGTCGCGGCTGATACATGAGCAGGGCCAGCAGGCAGCTGTCCCCTACATGCGTGCTCCCTCGACCGTGGATGCCCTTATGAAGGACGTGGTGCCTGAGACGATACTCCTCGCACCACCCTGGGCGACAGGTGCCGATAGAGGCGGTGCCGAGGCGCTGGGCTGCCAGCAGCAGCAGCAGCAGGGGGCCACCGTTCAGGCAGCGGCCCATCTACCCTGCCTGCAGCCGCCACTGGTGCCTGCAGTGGCTCGCTCCATGGCAACCCCAGCGCCGCCGCCAGCAGCCATGATGGTTGGGCATGGGCTGATTGTCAGCCAGGCTTGCTTCAGCTTTGACATGGCCGCCTGTGGCACTAGCTTGGACTTGGCTGCCTGTGGCACTAGCTTGGACTTGGCTGCCTGTGGCACTAGCTTGGACTTGGCTGCCTGTGGCGCGAGCTCAATGCTTGCTGGCACCAGCAGCGAGGAGGAGGACCTGACACAGCCCACCAGCCCACAGGGAGAAGAGGGCAAGCGGCAGGATGGGCAGCACAGGGAGGGGGAGGAGTTGGTAGGAGGCGTGCATCATGGGCAGGGCGAGGGCGAGCGGCCTGGTGGTGGTGAGGCAGCGGCGCAGCCGGCACTGCAGCTGTCGGAGCCGCTGTCGCTGCCCCATGACACGCCGCGTGTGGCAACAGGATCAGAGACTGCAGCTATGCCAGGCGCGCCAGCTGCACCGCCAGCTGCACCGCCAGCTGCACCGCCAGCTGCACCGCCAGCTGCACCGCCAGCTGCACCGCCAGCTGCACCGCCAGCTGCACCGCCAGCTGCACCGCCAGCTGCACTGCCAGCCGTACCGCTTTCCATTGCGGCACCGTCAACAGCAGGGCCAGAAGGTAAAGCAGCAACGTCAGGGCCAGCAGCTGAAGCAGCAACAGCGCCACCACTGCCACTGCTGCACAACGCAGTGTCCATAGGGCGCCAGACATTGGGGGACGGCTCAAGCCGCGAAGCAGTGTGCGTGGATGGTGTCAGTGGCAGGCTGTTGCCAGGCGGCGCAACAGCAGCAGGGGCGGCAGCGGGCCAGGCGAGCACGACACTAGCCAGCACTGCCGCGGTGGGGGGCATGGCTGGGGCCGCGACGGTCTCGCTGGAGTTGGAACATGCATGGGGCGTTGCGGCATGCAAGGGAGCAGCAGCTGTCAAACAGGATGGGGCAGCAGCTGCTGCAGCGGCAGCGCCGGCAGTAGCAGCGCCTGACAGGCAACAGGTTGACGCGGTGGCGGGTGCCATTGCTAGCCAGCAGCTAGCAGCCCCAGGCTGTGCTGTGCCTCACGCCGCGGATACTGGGCAGGGGGGGAAGGACCTAGTGGCACAGGCACAGGCAGGGGATGGTCTGCCAAGGCATGTCAACAGTGGCATTGTGAAGGGTAGAGGTGGCCAGCGCGGACTGGCGGCTGCGAGGCGCCCTAGCGTCAGCGCAGAGGAAGGGGGTGGCGACAATTTTGCAGACGTGGGGATGGAGGAGAGGCGCAAGGAGCAGCGCGGGGAGAAGCGGCGGCGCAGGGACAACAGCATGGATAGGAGTAAGGAGGGGAGCAGGGAGGGGAGCAGGGGGGAGGAGGAAGGGGAGGTGACGGACGGCAAGCGGCGACGCAGCAGGTTTGGCAGCAGGGAACGCAGTGTGGACACTGGGGGGGTCGATGGGCAGGAGGAAGGGGATGCGGCTGGAGGCAAACTCCGCGCCTTCAGCAAGGAGGATGCGGGTGGGACTGTGGGCAGGGACGGGCTTAGGGCAGAGGCGCAGCACGAGGTGGCCCAGGGCGAAGGTGGGGCGGCAGACGACAGGGGAAACGATCCAGTACCTGTGGATGGCGGCGGCAAGGGGTGTGGCGAGGGAGGAGGCAGCAAGGAAAGAAGTAGGGTCCAAGGTGGTGATGACAGGGGTGCGGTTGGAAGCAGCGACGGCAGGGGAGGGGATGGGCAGCACATGAAGGCTGGTAGCGGCAGCATGCAGCATCCAAGCGATGAGACTCAGCCACCCAGCAACGATCATGATGGGAAGGGCGTTAAGGGTGCCAGCTTAGGCAGTGAGCAGCGGCGGCTGCGGCAGCAGGAGCAGCGGCAGCAGCAGGAGCAGCGGCAACAGCAGGAGCAGCGACAGCAGGGCCAGCAGCATCGTGCCGCCGGCACAAAAGACCTGCCAGGGGATGCAGGGCAGGTGTCAGCAGCTGATGGAGCAGTGCATGTGTTGAGAAGGGTTAAGCCGCCAGCTGGCCCCTCGGCCCCCCTCCGCCAGCAGCCCCCCTCTAGCCGTCGAGCAAGCGTGGAAAGGGAGCAGGGCTTGGTAAACGGTGCAGCTGCTGCACTTGGGAACGAGCCTCAGCAGGCACAAGCAGCTGCCGCTATCCCCGCTGCTGTAGGGCTGGTAGCATGGGAGCCTACAGGATCAGGGGCACAGGCAGGCGAGCCACAGGTGTTGGGGGCGGCGGGAAGGGCTGCAAAGGGGACCGGGGGTGTGGCAGGTGCTCAGGTCACAGCAACTCAGGGCAGTGGAGGCTGGCCAGCGTGGCTGAAGCTACCTAGGCAGTCGCAGCTGCAGCAGCGGCTGGAGCAGGAGCAGGGGCAGGCGCAGCAGGGTCAGCAGCAAGGGGAGGTGCAGGGTGAGTGGGTGGGCGATGGGGCGGCCACAGCACCAGTGGAGCAGCAGGGAGCAGTAAAGCAGGGGACAGGCAAGGATGGGAGGCAGGGGAAAGGCAAGGAGGGGAAGCAGGACGGATGTAAGCGGCGGAAGAAGGGGAAGCAGGGCGATGAGGAATGGGACCTCGATCAGTGGGGAGAGGCCCCTGCCCTTTCTGAAAGGCCAAGGGATGGACACGGCGCCGCAGCATTGCAGTCTCAGGGTCTGTCACAAGCAGCTGCATCCCTGGGGGCGCCTCAGCTGCTCTCCCAAGGGAAGGTGGCCAATGCAGCTGCCGCTGGTGCTGCTCCTGCACCGCAGCCACCCAGCACTGCAGCATCTGGCGCCGCTCCTGCACCACAGCCGCAGACCAGCGAAGCAGCCACCAGTGCTGCTCCTGCAGCGGTTGGTTCTAAGCGTGGTGCTGGTGCCACTGTTGGTGCGAGCGGTGTCCCCCCTGGCTCAGCCGGTCACGCTGTTGGTGGGGAGAGCGCCTCGACTGCGCCTCAGCCCACTCCGCGCACCCTGCCCTACTCGGCAGGGACAGGAAAGGACACGCAAGCACGGCCAGCTGGCCGCGTAACCGCCGCCGCTGCTCCCGCTGCCACAACAACAACAGCAATCACAAGAACAACAGCAACTGCGGCCGCTACACGAGCAGCGGCGGCGGCACCGGGGCATACAAAGGCGTCTGCCCCTGCTGCTGGTGCCGTCGCTGCTGCCGCTGCCGGTGCTGTGCCTGCTGTTCCTGCCGCGCCTGCTGCGGTTGCCGCTGCGCCCTTCAAGTACGTGGAGGTGGTGCGCAAGAAGGACGAGCGGCAGGCATTGCCAGCGCACAACTGTGCATCCTGCCAGGCCTTCTACGAGGCGCTCAGGTCGTGGGGCGATGCAGGGGCCGCGCAGTACCTGGCCTGTGGGCACGTTGTGGCAGGTGAGAGCAAAAGGAAGGAATGCTGCGCCCCTCTGGGGCGTGGGTTTGGGTTGGGAAGCAGCGACGCATTGTTGTAAGGGCAGTGAGAGAACGAAGGAAAGATAGACAGGCCACCGCCCTCTTGGGCATGGGTTTGGGTCGGGAAGCAGTGATGAGTGCAGCACGTGGCTGCTGCAGCACCACTACCCTACACAGGTGAGTGTGGGCCTGCTGTGGCATGTAATTGTGGGCCTGCTGTGGCGGGTGATTGTGGGCAGGCTGTGGCATGTGATGGCCGGCACCTGACCGGACGAGGGTGAGGTTTTTGGTAGGCAGGGGGCAATGGCACCTGGGTCAAAGATGACGCTGTAACGAACATTGCGATTCCCAAGGTTTGTGCTTATCTTTGCCCAGGCTGTCTGTATGGTGATGACTGCTCAACTGCATGCCCCGCAGCTGCTTGGTTCAAGGCATAGACCCTGCAATATTCGTCAAGTGCCCCGCCCTTGTCATTATGCTACCTAGCCTGGAGTGTGGTGTGTGCTCACTCAACCCTGCCTGCCCTGTCCATGGCTTACCGAGTGTAGGTAATGGTGGGCGCGAGAACGCCCCGCCGGTCAAGGCGGGCGTGGATGTAGATGCCCTGCGCCAGGAGGTGTCTCGCCACCGAGCCCAGTGGAAGCGTCCTGACACGCAGCCGGGGTTCTGGGACATGGGGTTCATGGACTCGCTGGACAGCAGGGTACAGCTACAGCCAGGGCGGCCGCAGCAGGGGGCGGGCAGCAAGGGGCAGGGTGTTGCAGGGGGGGAACAGGGTGCTGGTAAGGTGATCGATACACTTGATTTTTGATGTTGGCTGGCAATGCCTGCGCCGCAGGGTGGGGTCAGGCACTGGCGACGCTTCCTTTGCACACATTCGGCGGCAGGACATTCATCATGCAGTTAACTGCACATCCTGTTTCAACAGTAGTTTTCAATCATTTCTGCGGGATTCATTCATGCTGTTATTCATGCTGCCATGCACTCAAGAAACACTTGGCACTGGAAGCTGTTCACACCAACCCGGCTTGCCCTTGCGCGCAGCGACGCGCTGATCGCTATATGCAGGCGCCAGCATGCAAAGCTGCTGGTTTCTCGCATCAGGGCGGCTACTTCCACCTTGCCACTCTCAGTGCCGCACCCCGCTGACCTCGCGCAACAGCTTTCATGGGCGTCAGGCAGCCGCATCAGCAGCGCGACGTGCAAGCACTCTTTCCGCAGCGGCGCAGCATGGATCGACAGCCAATTTCGTGCCAGAAGAGAGCAAGGCACCCGCTTGGAGCGTGATGGCAACAGGGAAGCAACTGTTGATCAGAGCAATGCACGAGATGGCAGGGGTGGCGCAGGCGGGGCAGCAGGCAGAGATCAGGGGCGCAGCAGGGCCAGGGGCAGGGGCGCGCGATCAGAGGGACGAGAGGAAGCAGGGTCTGAGCACCAGGCTGCTGGCCAGGTCAGCAAAACAAGAGGGCTGCAGCTGGAGTCTGCGGATGGCAGTGGTGGAGCAGCAGCTGAGGCAACGGGCGTCAGCGCACCTCAGCTCACCAGCCTGATCAAGGGCAGCGCCAGCACCTCTGCGTTCTCATGCAGCTAGTGGAGCGCTATGCACATACCAACACATTCAACCACATCCATGCGGCCACAGCGTTGACGCGCTTCGACAATTTTGATCAGCAGCAGCGGCTGCCGAGGGAGCAGGGGCAAGCATGGATAGACAGGCTGGCTGCCATTGCTACACACCATCTACCACAAGCTGGAACCAGGGGGTGGCCAAGTTGCAGTCCAAGACACAGCTGGGTCCTTCCGATCCAGAGTTTGTTGGTCAGCTGGTGGCAGCACTGGAGAGCGAGGCGCAAAGGCGCACCCCACGGGACGTGGCAAGTGCGCTGGCAACCCTTGGCAGACCTGGTGACAGCAACAGTCGGCTCATTGAAGCATGCATTGCACAAGCAGAGGGCAGGCTGTCTTCTTTCAACCCACAGGACCTGTCCAACTGGCTATGGGCGCTGGCGACCCTCTGCAAGCACGAACACAGCCACAGTCGCTTCATCCACGTATGGCTGAGGGAGGCGGAAGGCAGGCTGTCAGAGTTCAACCCACAGGACCTGTCCAACTCGTTGTGGGCTCTGGCAACCCTCTGCGGTGACCAGCACAACCACAGCTCATTCATCCAAGCATGGGTGAGGGAGGCGGAAGGCAGGCTGTCAGAGTTCAACCCACAGGACCTGTCTAGCACGTTGTGGGCGCTGGCAGCGCTCTGTGGGCACCAGCACAGCCACAGCCAATTCATTCGGGCATGGGTGAGGAAGGCAGAGGGCAGGCTGTCAGGCTTCAGTGCACAGGAACTGTCAAAGTCGCTATGGACACTCGCACACCTCTCTGACAAGCAGCGCAGCCAGTCGCTGCGTCCAAACGTGGGTGAAGGAGGCAGAGAGCAGGCTGTCAGACTTGAATGCACAGCAGCTGTCCAACTCGCTGTGGGCGCTGGCAGCCCTCTGCAGCGACCAGCACAGTTACAGCCACTTCATCCAAGTGTGGGTCAAGGAGGCAGAGAGCAGGCTGTCAGACTTCAACCCACGGGAGCTGTCCAGCTCGCTGTGGGCCCTTGCCAAGCTGGATTGCACAGACTGCCGCTTCACAGCGAGGCTGCTGCAGGCGGTATGCGCTCAGCTGCAGGTCTTCGATTCACAAGCAGTGTCAAGCACGGCATTTGCACTGAGCATGCTGCGGTACCAGGATCCTGACTTCATGCAGCAGCTTATTCATCACGCCAGGAACAGGCTGCCTGACTTCACTTCCCAGGAACCGGTCAACACACTGTTGGCAATGGCTTGGCTGGATTACAACGATACAGCATTCGTGGACGACGCGGTGCGGCACCTGCTGATGCGTGGAGACAGCCTCAACAGACAGGACATCTGCGACACGCTGTGGGCGCTGTGCATCCTGGACCACAGCCCAGCCGCAGTGCTGCAGCCGCTGCTAGCAGCAGCGTCATCGGCACTGCTGCTGCCTGACACAATTGCAGTCAGGTCGGATGATCTGCAGGAGCTCTTCACGCACCAATGCCAGACCTACCAGTACCTGGTGACAATGGAGGGGCAGGGTCACATCAGCCCGGCACAACACAGGCAGCTGTGGGAGGTGTGCCAGGCAGCATGGGCGGAATGATTGCAGCAAGAGGCTCATGCATCCTTCACTCAGCAGCAGGTGCTGCAGGCTGTGAGGGAGCTGCCTGGCTGTGAGGGCGCCACATGCGAGCAGCTGACTGCGGATGGGCTGCTGAGCATGGACGTGGCGCTGCAGCTGACAGATGGGAGGAGGGTGAGGGGATGTGGGTGGGAAGAAGCTGCAAAGGTCATGCACCAGTGATGTTGCATAGCTAAATAGATTTCTTTGAATGTTACAAACACTCTGGGTGCCTGCCTGTCCACTTTTTGCAGATCGCTGTGGACGTGATGGCCCGGCGCACTTCATGGTCAACGCCCCTGACGTGCCCGACGGCTCAACGCTGTGGCGCAAGCGCACGCTGCAGTTGCGCGGTTGGAACTTAGTCAACGTGCCTGCCGTGGAGTGGTCACGGCTGGGCAGCAACGCTGGTAAGCAGCAGGCCTATCTTCTGCAGCACTTTGACCAGGCGGGGGTGTAGCTGCCTGGCGCCTCCTCCGCTGCTGCAGACATGCAACAGCCGGGTATGGCTAACGGACCTTCTGCTGGCTCCCACCACCTGCAGGCTGAGGACCCTGACTGTGTGCCCAGGGCGTGGGTACAAGAGTGCTTGGTGTTGGGTCAGGGTGTTGCAGTAGCAGCTGAGAGGCTGGCCACCCAGGGCTTCGAGCTGGGCAAGGGTTCATCAGAGGGGCTGGCAAACAAGGGCAGACTCCCGGCACCTCACCTGAGTGCCAGTGGCAGGTTGGTTCCCGAGCAGCCTGAGCAGGTTGCTACAGGTATCCCGAGTGTAGCCGTTCAGGGCTCAGGCAAGCAGCGTAGGTGCAGCAAGTGTGGGCAGCGGAGCCACAATGCTAGGACTTGTGGCCAGCAGTAGCACTGGTGTGCTTGTGCAGAACAACTGCCAACTGCGCATGCAAGTGCTTCCACTTGCTGCATCACGTGCATCAACATCTTTCACCGGGGGGCTCTTTCCGCTTTGCTAGCAAGCAACATCAGTACATTCAAGATTGCTGTTTGGTGTGACTTGCAGACAAAGGTTGCTTTATGATTGTCGCACTGGCCCTCCTTTTCATGCCTAGTGCACAACACATGTTAAGACAGGGTTGCACCAATCTAACTGCTCAGTGGAGTCTGCCATCTTACAATAAAACGTCTGAAATAAAGGTTTGTTTCGGGCAGGCACCTTGGGCCATGTGGGGCGAAGCTGGGCCATTATTTTATCACACAAAGAGACACATAACTTTATAAGTGACATAACAAAACATTTTCCTTGCCCAGTGGACGCGCGCCACAAGATGACACTGCATCAGCATGCTCATCCCCACTTGAACGCACTGTCAGCAGCTCTACGCCCGCACATCAGTTCCACGTGCCCCTGCTACCTTGCGTCAGGCATGATGACTGAGCTGTCGCCTACACCTGGCCTGGTGGAGAAGTGCACAACACTACGGGCAGGCTGCGGGCAACACTAAGGCCATGCTCGTAAAAAACTTTGGGAGACAAGCCGACGCATGGCTAGATCGCAGCAATAGCTGCTCAGCACACCCCTTGCTGCGCTCATCAGCACTCTTACAATAGTTTCGTGCACCTGTCACTCCTGCGGGTTCACTTTGCCCACACATCTCCACTTTAGAAGCATGCTCACTGCTTCCTCACCTCCAGAAATAAGTGAAGGATGCACAGGAAGCATTATGACCTGGAACGTGGATTATGGCAGCCCTCCCAAAAATGCTTCATTCTCACCCTCAAGTACCGTGACCCCAGCTCCTGCAGCGTTGCCCTAAGGCAAACCTGTTGCTTATGTAGGCCGTGCATACTTCACTCCCCGGGCCTGGTCAGGACGCTCCACCCACCGGACTGTTCACACACCCTGAACCCCAGGCCCCGCAGTAGGTCCATGTGACGCAGCGCACACGCAGTAATCCGGCGGTCCAGAGCGTAGTACAAGGGTATACGGCTGGCGGGTTTAGGGTCCAGGTCAAGCAGGGCGACCTAAAGGAGGCACAGGGACCAGCAGCGGGGTGTTCAGGCAGGGCTTGGGGTCAGGGTCAGGTAAGGGTTTACGGCCTTCAGTTGAAGGCGGCGTGACGGCTGTGCAGCCATCGCTGTTGCTGGCGCGATTGCAAACCTGCACCTGCGAGCCTTTGATCAGCGAAGTCTGTGAACCCAGAGCTCGGAAGATGCATGACATGACATGTCATTTGCAAGCAGTGATGCAGGGGAGTAAACGACACCTGCAAGCCCAGCCCCTCACCTTGACCAGGTAGGCCAGCTGCTCGCCAGCTGCCTCCACACCTCCTCCCACACCTTCCCCGCCAGCTGCCGGCTCAATGAGCAGCAGGTGCGGTACGCTGCCACCCTGCAGCTGTGCCGCCGCAGGCAGCAGGTCCTTCAGCTCCCCCGACCCACCATCCGCTCCAACATCAGCACTGCCTGACACCTCAGCCCCTGCTGCCGCACCGGCGGCTGCGCCCTCTCCCGTGACGGTGCATTCCATGCCATAGGCTGCGTTCACACTGGGCTGCTGCAGCTGCAGCACTGTCACGCGACTGCTTCCGACGACGGCACCGCCGCGATTGGCAGCCGTGGGTACGAAGCCAAGGGCCACCGCAGCTGCATGTAGCTGCTGCTGCTGCTGCGAGGGTGCAACCCCTGCTGCGGCGCCTGCACCGTCCCCTGTGGTCGGCCGCAGGGGCAGCTGCACGCGCTGAAACGTGACCATCACACCGCAGTCCTTGAGGGTCGCCGACGCCAGAAACTGACGTAACCGCTTGCATAACCCCGCCCTGGGCAGGCCCAGCAGTGCGGCGAGGGGGCTGTTGGGTAGCTGCGCGACAGCCAGGCCCTCGGCGATTAGGGCGGCCTCCTCGGGGTCAGCCCCGGCCGCGACCATTGTTGCAGCTGTTGCAGCTGTTGCGGCTCCCATTGCGCCCGGCGGCGGCTGCAGCAGGCGGGGGCGCTTTGCAGGACGCGCCCCCTCCTCCGCCCCCTCCTCCTCGCTAACGCCCCCTCCTTCGCCGTCAGCCACCGCCGCAACCGCCGCCTCTGCCGCTGCCGCCGTTCTCTCCGACCTTGCCGTGCCCCCCAGCGCCGCCACCTCTGCCGTCACGGCAACGGCTGGGTCTGGGATCCTGACCTTGAACGCCTGGCGGCGGGACAGCGGTACGGCGGTTGGTGTCCCGCCCCGCCCTTCCAGCTCCGACACCAGGTGCGCGTACATGGGCAGGACAGCCTCGATGTCGGGGTCCAGTGATTGCACCGCCTGCACGCGCGACAGGACGCCTGCACGACAGGGGGCAGTACGAGTAGAGATTAGTGAGTTGACAAGAGAATTTTGTTTTTGTGGCACGGCGGTATCAGAAAGAGGGCTATAGTGTGGATGATCAGCTGCAGTGTAGACAGAGGGTGGTGTGTTTTACAGTTGTTTAGGGCACCGCGAGGGCGCATACAACCCCTGTCCCAAATGGGCCAGGATTTACAGGCTCATGACCGAAAGTGGCTCGAAGGCCTTCCCCGCAAGCAGGGCACCCGAAGTCTAGAAACCATAACCGAAACAATATCCCAAATGGGCCAGGACCGAAAGTGGCTGGAAGGCCTTCCCCGCAAGGGGCACCGATGGCCACCGGGGGCATTCGACCAGCCGGCTCAGTGATGCAGCCAGGCAGACAAGCCTCGCTGCAGACACCAACCTGCTACCCCACCCAACACCCCCCGCCCCTTTCCACACACCTTCACACTTGAGCGCGCCACACACCAGCGCGATCAGGTGTGCCACCTCGCGCTCCCCCTCGCGCTGCGCCTGGCCTGTCCCCGCCCCTGGTCCCCCTGCAACGCCCTCCTTGATGACAGGCAGGTCCAAACTGGGCTTCAACACCTCAGCCACCGCCTGCAGAGCTTGGCTGCTGCCCCCGCTGGACAGGTCCTTGCCCCCCTTCCCAGGCTGTTGTGCATGCTGTTGCGCCAGCTGTTGCTCCGGCTGTTGCTCCGAGGGCTGTTGCGCGTACGTGTTGGAATGGGAGTCGGCGTCGGGGCGGCCGCCCACTCGCAGCTTGCCGTCAACAAACAGGCGCAGGTTGTTCTGAACAGGCAGCAGGGGCGCAGATCATCAGAGCAGGCACAAGGGCGCAGGTCGTTGTCAGCAGGGACGAGGCTGCAGGTTCTTTTGGTCAGGCACCAAGGCTATACATACATACACTATATATACTGTATATACACTGTATATACTGTATATACACTATACACTCTCAAGAGGCAACGGCTGTGTGTCTGTTCAACCCCAGTGCTGTGTGTGTTCAACCCCAGTGCTGTGTGTCTGCTCAACCCCAGTGCTGTGTCTG
>JAWZTI010001072.1:0-16924 GCA_039880955.1 Chlamydomonas urium | reverse complement strand
TGGAGGCAGCTTTTCTATGCCCAACTTGAACAACTTGAGCCTTTTTGTTGGCCTAACAGTGTAGGGGGTCGTCATACTTATGTGGCGACCCCGGGCCGCTGACGAGCCTGTAACACCACACACGCCTGCAACAGTGCCTGCACGCGTTGCAGGGATCTTTGCAGTGAGGTTGAACACGCTTGTCAGAACAAACGTGAAAGTCCTGTACACCTTTGCGCGTGACGCCTTACAGCACGCACGGCAACGCCCAGCAGGTCCAGGACAGCTAGTCTTGCGTTTGGCGTTCATCTGGACACGTCTTGTGCACGAAAGCACGAGCAGCTGTTGCACGCAACTCGCAGAGTGAAGCAACAGCAGCAGGAGGAATCATCAGCGCCTAAAGCTTCTCGAATCAGCCTCTCTTCACAATCCACAGTTTCAGCAAGCAAGCAAGCACCATGGGGGGCAGCGACCGCAGGTGCGTCGGGCAGGCAGGACCTTCCGCGGGCACGAGCTTCATCTGCATGCCACATGCGTCGTTTAACACAAAGCAGGTAGCTCTATCTGGTCAGGCCCAACTGCAGAACCGCTGACACACTGCTGCCATGCATGCACCCATGTTGACTTGCGCAGCGCCAGCAGCTTTGGCAGCATGGCTAGCAGCCGCTTCTCCATGGGGAGACAGCAGCACAAGTTTGAGCTCAAGGTGAGTGTGGATAGC
The DNA here is from genome assembly GCA_039880955.1 of Chlamydomonas urium. Taxonomy (NCBI): domain Eukaryota; kingdom Viridiplantae; phylum Chlorophyta; class Chlorophyceae; order Chlamydomonadales; family Chlamydomonadaceae; genus Chlamydomonas; species Chlamydomonas urium. The sequence continues at coordinate 16,224 of JAWZTI010001072.1, read as the reverse complement.
TCGGGGAAAAGAGTTGCTGACTGCGCACACCAAGCCATCACTTGGCTGACCAGAGCATGTCACCCACGGACCACCATTGCAGAAACGCTTCTATGAAAAGCTGGAGGACTTCAAGAACCGTGTGTTGCTGCACCAGGAGGATGGGTGAGCGCCGCAGCGGCAAAGCAGCACACAGGGAAGAGCTCGCAACTGCGCATGGCGTTGCGTCCCACAACCCATGCAGCCCTGATGTGCGCCCCGCCCCGCCTTTATGCACCCTCTCACCCCTGCAGCATGGTTGTATTCCGGGCTCGCTGTGTGTATAGTGGCGCCGTGGTGGCGCTCAAGGGCTACAGCCGCGAGATGCTGGTGCCCCAGACAAGGGAGCGCATCTACAACGAAGTCCAGACGCTGCAGGTGACAGCTGGGCAAAGCGGTTGCGTGAGGGACCCGCCTGTGACAAGTGATCTACCAGCCTCATTGCCTGGCATGTTGAGCAAGCACCATCACCCAGCTTTGCCCAGGGGCTGGCATCAGCCTCCTTCGCCTGATACAATGAAACCTTAGACCCTGTCCCCCCGCTTCTCGTCGCCCTCTTCCGCCATCTTCACCCCGTCTAGATCTCCACCTGCCCCTTCATCCTGAAGTGCTTTGACGCCTTTGAGGACCACGGCTGGTGGTGGCTGGTGCTGGAGAACTGTGCAGCAGGGGACCTGTTCAACGCCATGCAGAGCTCCGGCAACGTTTCTGAGGAGGGCTGGCTGGTCACACAGGTGCGCTGATGGCAGCTCACTGCGCTGTTAAAGCATTGGTGCGCACTGCGCACCAGTGCTCAGCCCCGCCTGCCCTCTCCGCTCCGCCCTCTGCAGGTGCTGCTGCCGCTGCTGCAGACGCTGGCGTACCTGCACAACGAGGGCATTATCCACCGCGACGTCAAGCCAGAGAATCTGCTGTTCAACTCGGAAAAGGTGAGCGGCATGGAGAAGCTAGAGAGGCTAGCGTTGTTGCGAACAGGCGGCAAAAGCTTGAAATTCAGTTGCAGCAAGAGCACCCACTCATCCACAGCGTCAACAGAGGTATTGACACCGTGGCCACAACATGGCAGTGGAGTGCGTGCCAGCAATGTCATTAGCAAACCCTATTTACGCCTTGCTGGCTGCTGCGCTATGCAGGTGACGAAGCTGTCGGGCTTCCTGCTGGCCACTGACGTAACGCGCTACGGCTACCCCAAGGACCTGGTGAGTGACAGCATGCAGCACCCAAACTCGCTCAGTCAGCCTTGTCGATCTCGCCATTTTGCATGCTGCCGCAGCGCCTCAATGGCCAGCGCAGGATGTGCAGCTGACGCTGCTCATGCGCTCTTATCATCTGCCATAAGCCCGGACACCCTGAAACCCTCTCTCTCCTTATTACTGCAAGGTTGGCACCCTGGATTACGTTGCCCCTGAAGTGCTGATCCTGAACAACCCAGCGGCAAAGGATGACATCAAGCTGCGCGCCTCGTACCCAGAGGACATCCGCAGCTACGACCAGAAGGTCGACATCTGGCAGGTGAGAGGCAGGGCAAGAGGATGTGGAGCGCAACAGAAGAGGTCCTCCATTGACATACAACAAACTGCCCAGCGTTGCAGCTGGTTTCTATTCTCCCTACTCATCATGCCTCCTTTCCTGTACTCCCGCTTCTAAGGTTGGCATCCTTACGTACGACGTGCTGCTGGGTCATCCTCCCTTCGAGAGCGACGCTCCCGAGGACACCGTCAGCAGCATTCTGTACACGGAGCCGGAGTTCCCCCACTGGTTGAGCGCTGATGCCCTGAGCTTCCTCAAGGCGGTGCGTGGTTGGCCGACGCAGGGCGTGCCCTTCATAGCTCACAAGCCATTGGCCTGTGAGACACAAGTCGCTTTACTTGTCACCTTGCTACCTGGTGTGCCGCATGTGCATGCCTGCGGGTGCGCAGTGGGGCGGTGGGGTGGTGGGGTGAGCAGGTGCTGCCACCAAAGCAGCGTGCTCGTGTCCAGCAGGGCTAGCAAGTGACGCAAGCAAGCAAGCAAGCAAATGCAGCGCACCGCCTCGTCCTTGTTTGATGTGAGCAACCACTCAAAAGGGCCATCCCAGCGCATGACACAGCTGTTGTGGCACCCTCTGCCACCCGCTGTCTGTGTGCTCTTACACACCCAACCGACTGGCACTGGCACTCGCTCCTCTCACTCGGTGACACTCACACGTACCGCTCCTTACCTCCTGCCCTCCGCCTACCCCAGGCCCTGAGCAAGCACGCCGAGGAGCGCCCCACAGCGCGCCAGCTGTTGTCACACCCTTGGGTGCGCGCACACCTCAACTGGGAGCCGCCCTCTGACTTCATTGACCCCATCCCGGCCATCGACTACCGCTACTACCAGGAGGCTGGGGACGACGACAGCGACATGGACCAGGACAGCACCATGGTGAGCGCTTTGAGGCACCGCCAAAGCTTTCGGAAGTCACTGCCAGAGTTACTGGGAGTTAACGCCAGAGCAACTGGGAGTTAACGCCAGAGCAACTGGGAGTTACTTGGGAGTTACTTAACCGCCAGAGCATGAATGACTTGGCGGTGCAGCCAGACACGGTCCCTGCTCACTGCACAAAAACATCATGCTCGCCTGCACCACGCGCACCTGCTTGCAGGATGATTGGAACCCAAACCGGCGCCAGTGGTACGACCCCCGCACCTGGGAGCTGTTCAAGGCCAAGGATCCGGAACAGGACCTGGCTGGCACAGGACCAGGGCGCAACGCTTACTTTGGTGGTTTTGGAGCAAAGCCCACGGCTGGGGGACCGGAGCATGTGATCATGGTTGGGAGTGGCGGTGGCGCGGCAGCAGGCGGAGGTGGCGGGGGCTGGCTTTCGTGGATGAAGTGGGGCAAGGACGGCGGGGCGAAAAATGGCAGTGCGGGCGGCGATGCCGTCGCTCCACGAAGCGCCAGCACCAGCCTGAACCTGACGCCCACTGGGGCAGGGATGGGAGCGGGGGCGGGGCTGCCTGGAGGGCCCGCAGGGCACTCAAACAAGGTTGCACCCGAGCCTGCTAGCCTGGGAGGAGGCGCTCGCAGGGGCGGCCTTGCGGGTGCTGGCGGCGGGAGTGCGGGTGTCGGGGGGCTCGAGATGGAGGGGACGCCAAGGGACAGCAGCGGTGGGAGCGGCAGCGGCAGCGGCAGTGGCCTGCTGAGCACGGGGTTGGCTGGCCTGCAGATGCACGGCGCATCACTCAAGGAGGTGCCAGTGCGCAGGTAACAAGGGGAGCGGGGCGGAGCGGCGGGCGGCTGGGCACAGCTGAGTCTGTGGCCTGACCGCCTTTGACAGGCAGGGTGCGCGTACACATGGGCTGTTGTCTGCATGTATGAGCGGTAGGGGCACGCTGCACTGTGAATGGGGGCAGGACATCCGGCTTCAGTTGCTCATCAATTGTATGCCGGGCCCTTCTCATTTCCCACCCATGCTTGTATCCTCTGCAGGATTAGCGATGACGGTCTGGACACAGTGCAACGGATGCCTCCCAGCGGCCCACAGCCCGCCCCAGCACCAGCCCCGGGCCACGCCCTGCCCATCAAGCCTGGCGCCGGCACTAGCGGCGTGGTGCCGGCGCTGCAGCTAACCAAGCTGCCGCTGATGGCGACGCCTCAGAGCATCCAGGCGGCTGATGAGGAGATGCAGATGCTGTCCGCCAGGTGGGTAGAAGCTGCCTTTGTTTTACGGGAGCGGCATGAGACGCATTTGACATCTAGGCCTTGATGAGCGTCGGGAACAGCAACCTTAGCGTTTATTTGCATGCACACAACCCCTCGTCGACTCTCTGGTACTGGAGCATGCAATGGTGGCATCTATTTGTGCCCTGAGAGTTGCTCATCAACTGGTTTCCCCGTTATCTGCCTCACGCTCCCGCTGCCTCGATACACCATGGCGCAGGTCGGAGCGCATGTCTCCAAGCTCCAACACCGCCCAGCCCATGCGCCTGGCCGAGCGTCCCGGCATCGGCAGCACCCGACTAGCCTCCCTCCGTGGACAGGGCAACAGTCCAGCCCCTTCCCCGCCCGGCTCAGCGCGGTCCCAGCAGTACCGCCCCGGCACTGCCAGTACGGCCCCAGCAGCCAAGCCGTCGCCACGCACAAGCCTACCTTTGCCCGACCCCCGCATGCCTTCACCCCGGGTCGGCTCCCCAGCCACCGCTGTCGTGGCCCCCGTGCCAGCGCCCCCGCCAGGGCCCCACCCTTTGGCCGCGGCGGCGCATGGCCCTGCACCAACACCGCCCCCCATCGCCCCGAGTCCCATCCAACTGTGCTTTTCACCAATGCCTGCACCTGACGCCGCCGTTGCGCCGCCAGTGCCTTGGCCCCCTGCAGCAGCGACGCTGGTGGAAGCGCTCAAACCCCAGCCTCCGGCCGCCCCCATGCCCTCTCCAACACCGACGACAGCGACTGCCGGCGGGACGGCAGCTGTCCCCCGCCTGCCATCGGCTGTCAAGCCCCATGGGGCGGTACCGCCCATGGAGCCCACCTCCAGCCTGGCAGGGGCAGCAGGGGCGCGAGTGCCGACGCCGCCGGCGCCGGCAGCCGCTGCACAGCAGACTCCTGTCTCGCTGAGCCCATCCAAGTCACAGCTTGCATCTTAAACGATGGTTCGTAATCTGCAGCCGCCAGTCCATTGCCAGGTTGCGGATAGAACAAAAAGAATGAAGGCTAGCCCCCTTGGGGCATGGGATTGGGTGCAGCTTGTGGCTGCGAATCTGGGACGAAAGTCAAGCACCATGCTGCACATGGTAGTCTCCGTAGCTTAGCGGCTAGCATGGTTTGTGGTGTATGTTTTGTGGTCTTGAACTCTGCTTGTTTGAACTGGGGCGGCGTGCTGCGGTGTGCTTTCGATGGTCTGTACATGTAGCTTGGATACAGCGCGCGACTCAACTGCGGTAAGCTTCAGGTGCTACGAAAAAGGGGCAGTGCGTGCATGTGGTGTTGTCAAAAAGTGCATGACCTAACATCTTTGGTGGCTGCCCGTTGAAAGGTTGCGTTAAGCATCGAGTGTTGGGTGGGAGCATTGTTTAGCTGCTGTGCTGAGCCGTTGTCTTTGCATACGCTAAGCTTGAAGGCTTGGGCAGGAATGTTGCCTGTGCTTGCATGTTGACAAGGAGCAAGGTGTTGTCTTTACGGCATCATGTTGTCGCCTCTATAAACACGATGCGTCCAATGGTTGTACATGGTTGTGGCCTGGCGCTGCCGTATTCAGCCTTACCAGCGCCTGCTGCTATGTATAATTCAGTTCAGCAAGGTGCAGCTGCATTGGTGCATAGGCTGTAACGTCACCAATGCAGCTGCCCCTTGCGGATTGCTTTGAGACTAATGCGGCCTGGCACCTTGTGGCGCTTGCTGTGCATACTCTGTCCCTGGTGCTCAGCTCAACATATCATATCTGCACAAGGAGAAGGTGCATGGAGTCCTCGCCCTGACCAGAGGGTGAGCATGCTGGGCTGTCAGCTATCACCCGTGCAAGCGCTCTGCCTCTCCTTATGAGGGGGCCTGTGCAATCTGTTGGAGAAGCAATCACCCCTCTGCCGAGAGGACACCGAGAGGAAACAGATGTGAAAACTAGAAGGGATGCGGCCGACCACAGGAGCTGTGTTCATCACAATGCTCCGAACATTGACAGCAGAGCAACGCAAAACAGGGAAGGATCAGGCATTCAAGAGAGCCTGTCTGAACTTCGGACTCCGAAGCCAAAGCGAACCCAAACTGTGATGCAGTCACTGCACTGGCTATGATGGTGGTCATGGGCCTTTTGGGGGGTACTCCTAGTGGTGTACATTCGCTAGGCTGAGCCCCCCATGCACACCATTGCCTTGACATGTGCCACATTCCCAAGGAAAAGCACACGTACCCCACCTTATCTGCTGCCGGTTTGCCACAGCAACTGGATGCTGTGAAGGCAAGCGATCCACCTAAAATAAAGTTGTGATGCTGGTTGCCAAGGCCACCAAGACCAATGTTTCCCTAAGCAACACCTCTGTTGTACCACTGTCACACCAGTCATCTGCATGCCTGGAATTGCTGCTTTGCAGTCGCCTGCTCTTGCACATGCAGGCACAGACACAGCCCGCATGTCACATGTGGCATGTGAGCTGAGCGGTGGACAAGATGGTTAGTTCCAGCCACCAGTCACTGTCTGCGTGGCATTGCGCCTGTTAGAGGCCGTTTGGACAAGACCAGACACAACAAGGAGAGGAGGGAGGAGAGCCATGCATTTAGGGAGGCCTTTTGCGGCACAAGTATTGGTGAACTGCTGCGACAACTTTCTGTTCAGAAGCGACTGGTCTGTGCAGGGTGGGAACCTACAGTAAGTGCTGGACACAAGGCAGCGCGCCACTGCTTTATGTCCAGAATTGATCGGTGTTAATAGTTGTGACTGGCTGATGAACGTAGCTGGCGCGAGCTTGGAAACGGATTATTGGGGCCCCACACTGCCTGCCACAGCACATGCCCCTTATCGGCACCAACCTGCATAGCCACCCTGAGTAGCGGCAGATGATGCTGTCGCGCTGCTTGCATCAGTTGAGCAGCGCTTTTGTGTCCACCCGACCAGCCTGTGGTGCGGATGGGCGCACAGCATCAGCAGGCTGGTCTACAGGCTCCACGCCATGCCTGAGTGGAGGTACTTTAGACGTCGTCTTCGGGCAGGGGCGCGTGGGCATCGCCTCTGCATGCTGTCACAGCAGCTGTGCACGCGGCGCCAGCCATGCGTCTGCCAGCACCAGTGCCACCACCAGCAGGCCAGTTACATGCAGAGGCGGCATCAGCGGAAACAGCAGAAGGGGGTGGCGCATGCTGATGGCAGCTGCTGCTGATAAGACAGCACCAACCACTTCGGGAGCCATGCCACCGCCGCAGCGGCCCATCAAGTATTCCCCGTTGCATGCAAACATCGAGGAGTTCAGCCAGAGAGTAACATTGTCAGAGGAAGAGCAGCGCGCCAGGAATGAAGTCATAGAAACGTGAGTGAGGTTGCTAGGCAACACCTTGATCAGTTGGTGCATGTGCTGGATCAGGTTACCTTATCCACTGTCACTGTCACTGTCGTGCCACACTCAACGTGGATCTGACACGGCCCGCCATACTAATGATCTTACAGAGTCAAGCAGTGTGCCATGCGAGCGTTCCCGGAGTCGCGAGTGAAGGTGGAGCTGTTTGGCAGCTTTGCGACGGGTATGTCTGCATGGCACTCGGACGTGGACCTTGTAATTACAGGCCTCATGGAGCCTGAGCGCAGCACCGGGCGTAAGTGACCGGAAGCGAGGCTGGGTTGATTGTTTTCAGGGGCGTGAATTCAGCGTCTGATGAATCACGGGGTAACAGCATAAGTACAACGCAGGGTGGGGTTCTTTGCAGGCGTGTGGCTGCAGTGCCGTGGCTGTCACAACAGTGGTGTCTGGCCTGCAAGTGCATGTGCGCCATGAGAAGGGTTATGCAGGCCTTGCTTTCTTCACAGCTGCACCTCTGCTACTCCTCGCAGAGTACGAGGTGAAGGACCGGGGGAGGGTGACAGCTAGGTTGCGGACGCTGGCTGACCAGCTGCGCAAGGCCAAGAAAATGGACATCACGCGGTGCTCCATCATCAGCCGAGCACGCATGCCCATCATCAAGGCAAGCATGGGGTGCACAGTATGCTCGTTTTCTGCAAACCCACTCGGTCCGATAGCTTGAACGGCTCAACGCTTGCTTTGGATGATGTTTGCAAGGCACGGTATTGCGATTGCGACAGCTTGCTCCACCGCCTGCTCGTGGCCTGAACTATGTCCTAAGCAATCGCTCGGACGCTGCCACTTCCCTGCATGCCACCTGCACAGCTCTACACACGGCGCAATGTTGCTGTTGATATCAGCATCAGCAGCAACACTGGCGTGCTGGCTGCCCGGTACATGTCGAACCAGGCAGTAGCGTACCCACCGTTGCGGCCACTGGCGCTCGTGCTCAAGGCATATTTGCGTAATCAGCGCCTGCTGGACGTGGCCACAGGAGGGCTGTCCAGCTACAGTCTATGCAACCTCATCATCGCTCACTTGCAAGAGGAGCTCAAGGTGAGGGTCATGTTTGGCTTCGCCAGGAAGCGAATGCTGCTGTCCAAGCAGCGGGTGAGGCAATGGTAGGGGCGGACAGGGACAGGGTGCTGCAGGCAGGGTATCCACAGCTGCAAGACGCATGCCACAGGGCCAATTTTATGACAGTCGTCCAGAGCGCAGCTTGGGAAACACTTGCAGGCAGCTCAGGACTTTTTTCGGCCAGGTCATTGTGTTGGCATTGGTGCATGCTTGCCCCCAGCAGCATTGTGGCATACTGACTGCCATATTTTCCTGCCGTTTACACCCCTGCAGGGTGGGCGCGACGTTTACGATCTGGGAGAGACACTGTATAGCTTCTTCCTGCGGTACGGCGAGGAGTTTGACTACGAGGTGCACGCTGTCAGCGTGCGCTCGGGGGGCATCGTGCCCAAGCGCCTCCTGCCATTTGCAATGGACAGTGCCCGCTTTGCGGCCAGCACGCAAGCGTACTACCACAACGCAGTGTCATGGCATGAGCGGCTGTGCGTGGACTGCCCAGTCACAGGTGAGCCTCCTGCTGCGCTGCTTCATCCAGCAAAAGGTAACTGCAAGGGACCGCACGCACTGCACGGGGCCGCGAAACGAATTGACCTAAAGCTTGCACCGCAGGGCGCGATGTGAGCAACGGAACGTACCGCATCGACATTGTACGCCAGGCATTCTACCGTGCAGCCCGGCAGCTGGAGGCGTTGGCCAGGGGCCGAAGCATCTCAGACACCACCATCAACTACCTTTCGGTGTGTGGACGTGTGGCCGAAGTGGGATAAGCCCCCCGCTGGCCTGCTGCTTGCAACGTGCAGCCTTCCGCTGAACATGATGAGCTGCATTGACGTGTTGAGTTTGCGTTGCTTGTGCAGGCGCTGTTTGACGTGAACCGTGTGCTGAAGCGCACTCATGTTGACGAGGACCCTTTCTTCAAGGTGATCGGTGGGCCTGCTCGTAATGATGAAGATAAGGATGCTGCTGGGCGCAGCCAGCGTTTTGAGGCTCCGACTTGGGAGGGTGTGGATGAGGAAGAGGGCTTTGAGCTAGAAGAGGTTGAGGATCCCATGGGGGATGACCTGGAGAGTGAGGTCAGCCGGCCGCCCAAGGGGCGCACCACTAAAAGCCGATGATGTTCTTGCAACGGATAGGTTTGGTGGACACGACGTATCAGCATGTCCCGAGTGGAAATTTTTACCACATTGATGCACAACCCATCCCTAGACTCCACATACCAATGACACACCAGGTTAGCTTCTTTTCTTGGTTTGCGTTGGCTTCCAGTAGGGGCTACGGCTTGTACCAAGCAGCTGACCGCCTCACACTTGGCATCTGCAACACAGCACATGCGTATGTGCTACGCCTGAGCACAGGTGCAGAGCATTCACAGACTGCAGGGCGCCCTCGACTCAACCAATGGGATCAACAGCTGGGGACCAGAGCACCACTATAACCCAGGTCACCGCACCTTCCTATTGGGGGAGCAGCTGTGCAATGCAAAACAGCCCATCACAGCGGGACCTGCCCAGCACCTACCCCTGCAGGGGCACACTCCTCAAGTGCAAGGCACCAGTGGAGTAAAGTGCAGGGGTGCTCGAGCATGAGCCGCAACAGTATCAAGAGCACAGCACCAGAGGTGGTATCAGGGCACAGTGCCCGAGGTGTGATCTCAGCGCATGAGGTGATGTCAAGGCACATGTGCACGTGTGCTGTGTTCTCATGCAGCCATGCTGGAATTCAGCCCACGGCACATGCTGGTGGTGCAAAGACCTGTTGGTGCAACGCCTGATCGGATTTAGTGAGATTCACTTGCAAACGCCATGCTACTGATGGCTCCCACACCGGAGGTATGCGGTGATGGAGGTGGCACAACTTTGCCAACCTGACAGTGCCTTGGACGCAGCACCATGATAGTGCAGCGCCAACTGTGCGCCGTGCGAGTGGCTAGGTTCGCACCTGGCCCCCCGTGCGGCCGGGTGTGCGCACCGATGGCGCGGGGCGCTCCAGGCCGCAGCACCCTTGTTCCAGCAGCCAACCACTCCGCTGCCCCTGCAGCCACAACTACGGTCGATCCAGCGGCCAGCGCTGAACCCGCCGTGCAGCTGTTCCCAACAGCAGCCGCAGGCCATTTCATCGACAACAACACCTCGTTCGTGCAAGAGTTTCCTGTGCGCGGCTACGAAGTGGCGCCTGACCAACAGGCGTCGATGGTCACCATCGCCAACCTCCTGCAGGTCGGTCCAAGGTTTCATGGGGTTGTGTGCACCAACGTGCGGTGCATGCAAGAACCCCAGCGGAAATGGATTTGACTCAAAGGCTTACCTGCCTTGCCATGTTGGGGACACGCGCAGGAGGTTGCTGCCAATCACGCTGTGGGCATGTGGGGCCGTGCGGAGAAAGGGTTTGCCGGCCTGCCCAATGCACCCAACATCATCTTTGTCATGACACGCCTGCAAGTTCGCATGTTCCAATACCCCAAGTGGTGAGGGCTCTCCGCCTAACAACAACCAAGGTGATAATTACCAGTCTTGCCTGGCCTGACTGGCTCTCATCGCATCACACTGTGCAGGGGCGACATCTTGAGAACACAGACGTACTTTGCTGAGGAGGGCAGGCTGGCCGCTCGCCGTGACTGGACGATACATGATGCTACCACTGGCAAGCAGCTGGGGGCTGCCACAAGGTGTGTTGCCTGCTTGAGCTGCTTCAACATCATAAATGTGATGTCCACAACTCAGGCCTTCCACAACTGCTGCTGCTGCACAGCTCATGGGTGAACATCAACATGGCAACACGGAGGCTGACCAAGCTGCCTGATGACCTTAAGTCCAAGTTCATGCGCTTTGCTGGGCCCAATGAAAAGTAGGCGTTTCATGAATGAAAAGGCGCGCCAGAGCGCGAGGCACTGCTCACATGCTTGCTGTATGCGCCATCCCTGTGATCCCCGCGTGTTAACTTCAGTGCTTGACTTGGTTGTCTATGGAAAACAGGCTCGCACTGCCAGCTGCAGAGAGTAAGAAAAAGCTGCCAGATGTGGACGACACAAAACAGGTACAGTGCAACAGTGCAGCGAGCAAGCGTCGATTTTTTGGTTATGTCAGTACATGTGAGCTGAGGGGCGCTTGGCATCTCCATATGGCTTCATGTGTTGCTTGCAACCTTGTACAGAAGGAAGGCCTTCCACAGGTGGCGCGCCGGAGTGACATGGACATGAATGGCCACATCAACAACGTCGTGTATGTTGCCTGGACTCTGGAGTCAGTCCCTGCCGATGTGTATCACAAGTATGCACTGTATGAGGTGAGACGGGTTAAGTATTCTTGATATGTGTTGAGCCGCTGCAGCCTGCAGACTGATGAGCTGCTGGGGGCTGGCTGCCTTGCACGGCAAGTTGCTGACACTGAACTTGTGCCATGCAGGTGGAGATTGACTTCAAGGCCGAGTGCCAAGCTGGCGACACTGTGCAGTCATCGGTGGAGAGGCTGGACAGCACAAGCAACACAGGAATGGTTCAGCTGCTGCATAGCTTGAAGCGGTGCAACGAGCATGGCTGCACAGAGCTGGTCAGGGCCCGCAGCACATGGCACTTGAAGCCAACATAGCTTCTTCACATGTCCTGCTGGGATGGAGCATCATTCGAATGACCTTTTGCATTGTATCTGACATGACATGTTTGTGTGTACTTGACTCTCTTCAAGGTATGTCAGGAATATTGAGAGTTGAGAGGTCCTACTGCCTATTGTGTGTTTGCCATCACAGCATTCCAACCATTGCTACAGAACGTGAGAGATTTTCGCCTAATTTGTGACAATGCTTGCACATTGATTGCAGTTGGTGATGCTATCATTGGCCAATGGTGCATGCAATAAAATGTGTCAAAAGAATCCTACAGGTGTTGCATACATGTACACGAGGTCAGTCAGAGGCGCAGTGCATCGCAATCTTCTCGCTCAAGCAACATGGGCTGCGGTCAGAGCACACCGACGAATGGCGAAAGCCCTACAGCGCCTCACCCTTCGGAGACTGCTGGCAAGGCAAAGGTAAATTGTCCTGCGCGTTGCAGAATGGGGCTGGACGCGCCTCACGCCATGGTAATTTGGATAGGCCGCAGCATGAATGTGCCAGCGTTGCTGGCAAAGAGGATGCACAACATGTTGATCCTGGGCACAAACATAATCCGCGCATCGCACCATACGTCTTGCACCGAGCGAAAATGCATCCTAAGACGAAAGCGCCATGGCGCGAAGAGCGGGCTGGGAAGCAAGCTGACTTTGCATGCACAACATTGCAGGTGACGGCCCCGGCCGATGCTGCTGAGGCTCCTGCGTCGAACGCTGCACCTGCCGCGTCTAAGGATACGGCCCAGCCCGCCTCCGTTCGCACCCCCGAGTTCCTGGTGCCCATCGAGCCTGAGTTTGATGCCTGGCTCAATGCCCAGCTGGCTGCCTCTCCCGCGGATCCCAAGGACACAGACGAGTTCCGCTACATCACCTTCAGTGAGCTGCCTCCCTTCACGGACAAGCACAAGTCCCTGATGCGCAAGACCCTGACTCCTGAGCTGTGGGCCAGGTACAAGGACCTCAAGTCCTCTAAGGGCTACACGCTATCCAACGCCATCCAGGCGGGCGTTGTGCGTCCCCACCTTAGTGTGGGCATCACATGCGGCGATGAGGAGTGCTTTGAGTTGTTCAAGGACATCATCTACCCTGTGGTCCAGGGCTGGCACAAGTTCGACCCGTACACACAGGTGCAGCAGGGCAGAGTGCCAGGCTTTGAGTGTAGCTGTCTGTCAATACCCTTGTTGCCATGCCTTGTGCAATCATCAGCCCTGTTGTGTGACAGTGTGTCCTTCCCGCCCTGCTGCTGCAGACACACCAGTCTGACCTGGACCCCTCCAAGCTGGTTTTCAGCCAGGAGCAGGTGGACAGGTTCACCAAGTACGTCAAGTCCACGCGCATCCGTGCAGCGCGCAATATTGCTGGCTTCTCCCTGCCTGCTGGGTCCAGCCGTGAAGACCGTCTGGGTGTGGAGTCTTTCTTGAAGCAGGCATTTGCTTCTCTGCCGCCTGCCCTCGCGGGCACTTACTACCCTCTTAGCGATCTGACTGCTGAGCAGGAGGGAGAGCTGCAGGAGGGTGGGTTTCTGTTCCAGAAGCCTGGTCCCAAGCAGCTGCTGGGCGCTGCTGGTGCAGGGCGCAACTGGCCCGAAGGTCGCGGCATCTTCCACAACGAGAAGAAGACAGTACTGGCTTGGTGCAATGAGGAGGACCACTGCCGCATCATCTCCATGGAGAACGGCGGTGACATCAAGGGCGTGTTTGAGCGCTTCTGCCATCTGTCTCATGCCATCAAGGCTGCTTCTGAGTCCAACGGCAAGTCCCTGATGTACAGCGACTCTCTGGGCTTCCTTGGTACCTGTCCCTCCAACCTGGGCACCGGCCTGCGCGGCAGTGTGAAGGTTGTACTGCCGCACCTGAACAAGGACGTGCACAAGCTGGAGGAGGTGTGCGCCAGCTTGGACCTGCAGCCTCGTGGGTCTGCTGGCGAGCACAGCGAGGCTGTGGGCGCCAAGTGGGACATCTCCAACAAGCAGCGCATCGGTTTCACTGAGGTGCAGCTGGTGCAGAAGCTGATTGATGGCATCACAAAGCTGCTGGCAATTGAGGAGGAGATGGCGGCTGCCGCAACTGCTTAGTCAGTATACCTTGACAGAAAGCATAGCACATTCCACCATTGCTGGCTCACGCTTCCTACGTTTTACCACCATGCCTCACCCTGTACTATACATGGCATTCATCTGCGTTTTGTTAGCTTGGTTTTTGTACCCTTGTTCTGCCACTATCGCTGTCCGGACGTGTAACGTTCTGCTGACTGTTCATGATGGCAAGTGGAGGGTTTCATTAAAATGCCATCCTATCCTCAACAGTCTGCGATTGCCGACTACCATGCAGCATTGGTTGCACGTTGGTTGCACGACGCAAATTCAATCTGCTGGGCAACCCAAACAACTAACATCTGACCACCACCATTTGACACCAAGGCTATCAGCTCTTGGTAAGCTGAACTGCAACGATTGTGTGGAGCATGCTTGCATTGCAGTATCAACAGGTTGCTCTGTCGCCCTTACCCATTAGCATCTGCTGGCGAAAAGCCCCAGACCGGCCACTGGCCGGCGGCCAGTGTATCGGGCTTACAGCAGCACCATCAGCATAATCTGCTGATGCTTTTGAGGCCTACCTCGAGGCCGACCTGAATGCCTGGCAGCTATTGTGAGGCACTGGCATACCGCTTTGCTCAACCTGTGAGTTGGCACGCTGACATAGACCTGTGGCTGTCTGTGCCAGATTTGATTTTTAAAGTGCAATGCAGTGCCTGGCAACACTAGCGGTAACTTGTAGGTGCCCGCAGCTAAGCTTCTGGCCTGCAGCTGGCCTGTGACAGGCTGTTTCGTGCTTGCGCTGGTCACACACAGAGCCCCGAAACGGTCCTAAGAGTGTGGGCGTGAAACCGCCTGGGCACATATGAACTTTCTGCCCTTCCCTGGACACTACACACGCAGCATCAGCGCTGCTCAGCCGGCCAGCAAGGCTATCAGCGCAGCCCTGCCGCCCGCGAGGTCGCACATCGATCGCGCGTGCCCTTCCTTCAGAAGCACTGACAGACCGACCCACCCTTGCCTAGTGCGGACTAAGGCCAGCCACTTGTCGCCGCGCAGCCATCAGCCCGAGCCCTGTAGGTGCGAGTTTGCAGCCGGTTGCTGCTGGGACTCCGGCCGCCTGCATGGTATTTAAACTGGCGACAGACCTGACCACACCCAGCTCAATGGGGGCCAAGTCTGCGAACTCTGCAGCGATGCAGCGCTATGTTCCAGCATTGCAAGCGCGGCAGAGTGTGGAACAATGCCTGCGCGTTCACAATTCTGTCGCGTAACACCCCCCTGCCCATGGGTCTTCTCCCGCCTGCGCTTGGCCTGTAGGGCTCGTCGGATATGAGTTCAACGCTGCGGCTTGCAAGTCTGGTGCTGCTGGGCCTCGTAGGCCTTGCGGCAGCGACACTTCAGACATCGGTCAACGACTACTGCAGCGAAGCAGGGCACTCCATATGCAGCATTTGCGCAGCGCAAAAAGCGGCAAACCCATGCCAGGTACGCGCAGCGTCTAAGCGAGAATGCGCTGACCTCCAGTGGCTCCAATATTGAAACTCGGCGCAGCCGTCGAAGCTGACGGCTGCTTTGCTGACCGCCGCCTGTGTGCTTTCCTTGTTGACGCGCACAGTTCACTGACCAGTATCGTTCGCTGAACCGCTACGACGTGTGCATGGTCCCTGGGCACACAGTGCTGAACCAGTTCACCACAGGTGCCAACGCCATTTGCGGTGGCCTTGTTGCTGGTGTGCTCACGCTTCCCATCAATAATGGCACCACCCAAGTTGGCCGTCTGCTCGTTTGGAAGAGCATCTATGGGTCCCTATACTTCACCATGCTTCTGGACTGTGCGTCGGATGGTGCTGTGGTGAGTGTGATGGCCATGTGATGGCTTCTCTGATGTGGCTGCAATCATCTCAGCGCATGTGAATCTAACCATTAACCACCGCCTGCCCATCTGCACCCCTGCTTCTGCAGTATGGTTTGCCGTCCCAAGTCGCTTTTGGTGTGTCGGATAGCGCCAGCACAAGCGCCCAGTACGCCAACGTGTACAGTAGCTACATCTCCACACCCTTCACTTGCACCACATTTGCCGCGCAGCTGGATCAGGTGTGCGATCCGCAAACCTCTGCTTACAGTGCAGACACCGGTGCCTGCAGGTGCGTCTGGATTGAGCAGCAACAAGATAGGAGATGGCATGTGCAAAGATTGGCAATGGCACAGCATGATTTATGATAAGTAGATGTATGTTGCATCATGACGATTGCA
This sequence comes from Chlamydomonas urium, assembly GCA_039880955.1. Classification (NCBI taxonomy): domain Eukaryota; kingdom Viridiplantae; phylum Chlorophyta; class Chlorophyceae; order Chlamydomonadales; family Chlamydomonadaceae; genus Chlamydomonas; species Chlamydomonas urium. Next base: position 232 of record JAWZTI010001072.1, on the reverse strand, counting down.
CTGCAGCCTTCCACACATGCCCTGACCTGTAGTTCCATTGTTGCTGTTCTTGTCCAGTTGCCTCAACAACGCCGCATCCTGCCCACCACTGGACCTGTCCGCTGCCCCCTTCCTGTACATCACCTTCAATGCAACCGTTGCCGAGTACACAATCAACGCCAACGCCACTAGCTGCACTGTTGGTTCTCCCATTAATGTTGCCACCAGTGGTGCCTGGTTTACCCCCCAGGCT
>JAWZTI010001070.1:5536-16941 GCA_039880955.1 Chlamydomonas urium | reverse complement strand
GGGAGCAGGCGGAGCGCAGGGCGGCTGCAAGAGGCCTGGAGGAGGCTGGTGTGGATGCAGGTGAGCAGCCTCAATTTGTTTACCTGAGCTGCGAATCACTCGACGGTGCGTGTTTGGAAGAAAGCTAAAAATACATTGGACCTCCCAACACCACAACCCTCCCTCTCCTGGGCATGCATGCATGCAGGCTCCGATGCGATGCAGCACCTGGTGCATGGGGATGCGCTGCCTGTAGCAAGCGGCACCCTGCTTGTGTCCACACTTGAGCCCCTAAACCCCACTGCGCTGCATGATTGCTTGTGAATTCATTTCTTTTCCCAAACATCCTCGCATGCAGGCTCCGATGCCATGCAGCGGCTGGTGCACGGGGATGTCCTGCCCATGGCCATGTCGGCCTTCAAGGCCGCCAACCCAGGGGCAGTACTGGAGGATTTTGTGGCCTGGCTCCGTAACCACCAGGATTCCACCGAGACCGAGGGCTGCACGAGCCGGCAGACACTCTCACAGGGGGACCAGGGGCAGGGCAGTGGGGAGAAGAGGGGGCAGGCGCATCCACTGGGTGCGCTTGCCAAGGGCAACCCTCACGGCAACACCACCAGCAACAACTTGCGTCAGGCTGGGGCTGTTGCTGATTGCAACAGCAGTTGTGGAGGCGCGGATCCTGTTGCGCGCCTCAAGGTCATGCTGGGGCACGTCAACAGCCGGCCACACGCTGAGCATACGGCAACGGGTGTGGGAGGTGTGGATGGTGTGGGGGCGCCGGCAGAACAACGAGATGTGGATGGTGTGGGGGCGGCAGCGGATGAGCGAGGTGTGGATGGTGTCGCCGCAGGTGTGGACGGTGGCGGCGATGGAGCGTCCGATGTGACTGGTCTACAGGGTGTGCCGGAGGCGTGGCAGAGCACGTGGGCGGCGGCGGCGGCAGTGCCGGCATGGGAGCAGAAGCCGCTGCAGGTGAGAGGCCGTGATGACTGTGATGGTGGTGATGTTTTCAACAGTCCTTGGGGCCTTGTTGAAGCTGAGGGTTCAGGGTTGCGGAACAGCTGCTGTTTACAGAAGGCAGTTGGAGTGCCGGCATGGGAGCAGAAGCCGCTGCAGGTAAGAGGGTTCGGCAGCTGGACAGGGGATTCAAACCTGGAAGGGAGGCGGGCGTTGCATGCCCTAGAGACAGTGCTCCTCCTGCTGGTGTCTGCTTGAGTCGTGATCGTGCCTCCATTCTCTCTTGCACCCGCCCGCACTACAAATCCTGTAAAGATCAACAACACACAGGAGCCGAACCTGGAAGGGGAGCGGGTGTTGCATGACCCACTGTTCATACCTGCATGAACCCTAGTCTCACTTCCACCCACACTTCAATCCCTTTCACACTGACCTACAGGATCCAAACGTGGAAGGGGAGCGGGTGTCGCATGACCTGGGAACGCTGCCTCCACTGTTCACGCCTGCTTGAACCCTGTCTTGACTGTCTGCTGGTCCGCTCACTCCTTTCAACCTTCTCACACTGTACACAGGACCCCTACCAAGCAGTGCAGAGAGTGTTGCATGACCTCCGCCCCCGCTGCAGCTGATGAACCCTGTTCTCGCCCCTGCTCTCTTTCTCACCCACCAGCTCTCCACCCCTCTCCCCTTGACCCACAGGACCCAAACCTGGAAGGGGAGAGGGTATTGCATGATCTGGAGACACTGCCCCCGCTGCAGCTGTTTGACCAGCTCGTGGCCCTGGGGCTGGCAGCTTCCATGCAACTTCTTGGCACCTGCCAGGGGGCTTCCTTGGCTCCGGTGCAGGACCTGGTACACAAGTACATCAGGTGAAATCCTGCTTAAGCAGGGCTTGCAGTTATGTCATGCCTGCTTGAGCAGGGCTTGCAGTTATGTCATGCCTGCTTGAGCAGGGCTTGCAGTTATGTCATGCCTGCTTGAGCAGGGCTTGCAGCTATGTCATGCCTGCTTGAGCAGGGCTTGCAGTTATGTCATGCCTGCTTAAGCAGGGCTTGCAGTTATGTCATGCCTGCTTAAGCAGGGCTTGCAGTTATGTCATGCCTGCTTAAGCAGGGCTTGCAGTTATGTCATGCCTGCTTAAGCAGGGCTTGCAGTTATGTCATGAAGCTGTCTTTGTGGGCCAGCCAATTTGCTCAGTATTGCCGTTCAATCACACATCCCCTTGCTTCTCCACAATTCTTACTCTCCCACTCCCTGCTCTCGCCTTGTCCCACCTTGCTTTCCCCAGGCTGTCTGGCGGTCTTTTGGCCTCAGGCTGTGAGCTGGACCCTCAGGGCGCAGCACATGGCAGCTGGTCAGCACAGGTGCGCAGCTTGCGGTTTCTTTGCCTTGCTGCTAGGGTCAGGATCAGGCTGCCTGCGACATCTGCCTATCCTACCTGGCCAGCAGCTTCAAGCACTGCAGCGTGTATGGCAAGGGCCAGAATCTGCAGTCTGCATGCTGGGTTTCACACATGTGTGGCCCACAATGTGTCTGATGGCGTGACCAATGTTCCTGCTGCCTCGATGCTGCCTGTTTGGTCCTGCGTGCAGCGTGGCTATGCGGATGCTGTGCTGGAGCTGCTGCTGACAGAATTTCATTACTTGGAGCAGGTGAGGGGGGGGCCAAGGTGTAAGGTGCAAGGTGCCAAGGTGTAAGGTGCAAGGTGCAAGCCTCAGCGCTGTCCCCACCAGGCCGCATCACCAGCAAGCAAGGCATGCAGGCTGCCCGTATGCATGGGCACATCGCGCACTTGAAATGTGCACTGACGGCATTGCCTCCTGCACCTTCACCCACACATGACCCCTCTCGTCCACTCCTGTTCACACCCGGACGCAGGTGGTGGTGCTGGCTGAGTCCCTGTGCCGCAGGCTGCCGGGCTGCCCAACAGCGTGCGCTGCTGCCATGCACAACCTGCTGCATGGCCACTTGGACGAGGACGAGGAGACCGACGCGTGGCAGCGCGAGGACTCGAGCGCAGGGGTTGTTCACACCAGTGTGCAAAGCGGTCGCCCAAGTGTGGCAGGCACCCCAGGGAGAGGGAAGGGGGAGCCAGGTGACCAGAGCGAGGAGGTGGGAGGGGAGGCAGGGGAGCGGGGAGGCGGGGCGTGTGTGGTGTTCCGGCCCTGGTGCCGGCTGTCCTCTGCAGAGAGTCGCTTGGCAGTGGGGTCGGTGCTGTGCCTCGGCGGGAATGGCGGCGGCGGCGCCGTCATGGAGGAGGCGGACGCCGCGCTGGCGCTAGGGTTAGGGCATGGAGGGCTAGGGTTTAGTGCCGAAGCAGCGGGGCATGCAGGTGGTGTGCAGGGGAGCGCAGGCAGGACACCGGTGAAGGGTGTGGGGAGCAGCAGGAGGACGGGGCAGGGTGTAGGGTTAAGCGTGGAGGAGGAGAACGAGCGGCGGCAGCTGCTGCAGCGCTGCAGGCAGCGGTACGAGGGCTTAGTGCAGCGCGTACTGCTGCCGTACTGGCCCCAGGCCTCCCTGAGGGAGTGGGTGTACACACTTGGCCCCCGCCAAAGCCCCGGCCCTGCCTCCGGAAGATCTTTTTCAGGATCTGCCCCTAGGCCTTGGGCAATGCATGAACACCAGGCGGGTGCACTGGAGGCAAAGGGCGGTAAGGGTGGTCAAGCCGGGCCTGTGGCTGCGGAGGATGTTGTGGCTGGCGTTGGGGCTGTGGCTGGGGTTGGGGCTGTGCCTGCTGGCCTGTGCAACCGCATGTATGTGCAGCATGCCGAGGGGGAGCTGCGCATGGCGCTGGTGCTGTGCAGCGCCGGCACCGGTGAACCCAGCAAATAGATATCAGGCAGATCTCTTGTAAGATAGATCTAGGTGGATCCTTTCTGTTGATGAGGGGTTGACGAAAGAATTGATGCGCCGCTGAGGGCGTGAGTTCAAGGCTGAGAAGCGGTGCCCTTATGTGGTGATATGCTTGCGAGGTGGCATTTCACAATCTGTAGGGTGTTGGATGGCACAAAGAACCTCACATCTGCAATAGAAGAGGGCAGTGGAAGATAGAGCCATTGAGCCACGTGGTGAGGATGGATCGGCTAGATCCACAATTTGTATCATCCGCACATCATGCGTGGGTCAGGGGAGCTAGGTAGGTAGGTAGGCCATCTTACAGTCCGCTGCTCGCCTCATTATTTTGCTGGTTTGAGCTCTCAGCATGCGTCCTGCAGCCCCAGCTGCGGCTTCAGCTGGTGGCTAGCTCAGTTGCAGATCCGGAACTGGACCCTGCCTGCTACCTGAACTGAGTTTCACAGGGGCCGTTCAGGGTCCACACCTAGGTGTGGCAAGTTGCCACCGGCAGCACATAAACTTAACCAGCCCGCCTTGCTGCCCACCTGGCACCTGCACCAGCTGGGCCTCAACTCTTGCAGGTTTACGACTAATTGTAGAAAACCTGTTGTGTGTCCTGAGGCTGTGTCACAGTCTGCACTGCAGTGCAGCTGCCAGGCATGATGCTTGAAGCACTGGAAGTCACCATCAAGGAAGGACAAGGGGAGAGGGATGTATGGCAACTGGCCACTGGCCAGGCTCAGCGGATTTACACAGCGAGGCCCCGTCCCCTCGCAAAGGGCAACAAGTTGGGAGACATGGGTACCATCCCAAGCCTCGTGCCAGGCCGAGGAGGTGCTTAGCCCTACCCTGCATGGCTTGCATGAGAACTTGTCAAAACTTGAATGATGGCTTTGTGCTGCAGTCACACAACACGTATCTTGGTATACTTTCAGAACGTGAAGCTACCTCAGGAATGTGTGGCACAGTGCAGCTGGAAAGGAAAGGAAACTGCTGATGCGCCTGATCAGGAGCGTGGCGGATATTTAGCTATGCAACATCACTGGTGCATGACCTTTGCAGCTTCTTCCCACCCACATCCCCTCACCCTCCTCCCATCTGGCAGCTGCAGCGCCACGTCCATGCTCAGCAGCCCATCCGCAGTCAGCTGCTCGCATGTGGCGCCCTCACAGCCAGGCAGCTCCCTCACAGCCTGCAGCACCTGCCGCTGAGTGAAGGATGCACGAGCCCCTTGCTGCAATCGCTCCGCCCATGCTGCCTGGCACACCTCCCACAGCTGCCTGTGTTGTGCCGGGCTGACGTGACCCTGCCCCTCCATTGTCACCAGGTACTGGTAGGCCTGGCGCCGTTGTAAAGAGAGCTCCTGCAGATCATCCGACCTGACTGCAATTGTGTCGGGCAGCAGCAGTGCCGATGACGCTGCTGCTAGCAGCGGCTGCAGCACTGCGGCTGGGCTGTGGTCCAGGATGCACAGCGCCCACAGCGTGTCGCAGATGTCCTGTCTGTTGAGGCTGTCTCCACGCAGTAGCAGGTGCCGCACTGCGTCGTCCACGTGCACGAATGCTGCATCGTTGTAATCCAGCCAAGCCATTGCCACCAGTGTGTTGACCAGTTCCTGGGAAGTGAGATCAGGCAGCCTGTTCCTGGCGTGATGAATAAGCTGCTGCATGAAATCAGGATCCTGGTACCGCAGCATGCTCAGTGCAAATGCCGTGCTTGACACTGCTTGTGAATCGAAGATCGAAGCTGCATCGTTGTAATTGAGCACAGCCATCGCTCACAGGGTGTTGGCCAACTGCTGTGCGGTCATATCTGGCAGTCTGGTCTTTGCCTGCTGGACGAGCTGCCGCATGAAGTCGGGGTCCTGATACTGCAGCATGCCCAGCGCAAGCGCTGTGTTAGACACATCTAGGGCATTTAACACAGGCAGCTGAGCCCTGGCCGCCTGCAGCAGCCTCGCTGTGAAGCTGCAGTCTGTGTGGCCCAGCTTGGCAAGGGCCCACAGCGAGTTGGACAGATTCAGTCGGTTGAAGCCCGACAGCCTACACTGTCCTTCCCTCACACATGCTTGGATGAAGTGATTGTGGCTGTGCTGGTCGCCACAGAGGATTGCCAACGCCCACACCGAGTTGGACAGGTGTTGTGGGTTGAAGTGCGACAACCTGCTCACTGCCTCCTTCACCCACGCTTGGATGAATGAGTTGTGGCTGTGCTGGTCACCATGGAGGGTCGCAAGTGCCCAAAGCGAGTTGGACAGCTGCTGTGCATTTAAGTCTGACAGCCTGCTCTCTGCCTCCTCCACCCATGTTTGGATGAAGCGGCTGTGGCTGTGCTGGTCGCCGCTGAGGGTTGCCAGCGCCCACAGCGTGTTGGAAAAATCTTGTCCATTGAACCCTGCCACCTTGCTCTCCAGGCCTGTCACCAGCTGCTCAACAAACCGTGGGTCTGGCCCCAGCTGCGTCTTGGAATGAAGCGTGGCCACCGCATGCCGCATGCAGCACGTCCTCAGCACGACGTTTAACTGCCAGAGAGGGCAGGAATGCCCTGGTACTTTTCCAGAGGTCACGAGTTCGGTTCCCATTGCGGAAGGAGTTTGTTTCGGTTATGGTTTCTAGACTTCGGGTGCCCTGCTTGTGGGGTAGGCCTTCGAGCCACTTTCGGTCATGAGCCTGTAAATCCTAGCCCATTTGGAACAGGGGTTGTATGCGCCCTCGCGGTGCCCTAAACAACTGTAACACACGCCATGTTGACCAGCCCCCAACTTTCAGCTGATGCTTGGCGCCGTACGGCAATGGCGACCAGCCTGGCCACCCAGACCCGCCCGTACACGCGTGCTCCCTTGGCTGCTGCTGCACCAGTTTGGCAAAGCGCGTCAGCGCTGCACAGTGTGCTGGTCCCACACTTGAAATGGATGCAACATTTGTTGGACGCACCTCAGCTGTTTGTAAGTGTTGTTTGGCAATGGCGACCAACCTGTCAACCCAAACCTGCCCATGCGCCCTTGGCAACAGCTGCTTCTGAGCTAGCTTGGCAAAGCGCGCCAGCGCTGCAGCCGCATGGATGTGGTTGAAGCTGCTGCACTGCTGGTAGCGCTCCACCAGCTGCATGAGCGAAGCTGCGTCTGTGCTGCCCTTTATCCGGCTGGTCAGCAGTGATGCGTCGATGGCTGCTGACTAGTGTTTTGCACCAGGCCCTGACCCTCCGCCACCACTTGTGCGCACAACAACCCCTGCTTCTTTACTCACTTGAGCAGTTGCCTTTCTTGCAGTGGCTGTTGATGATGCCTTTGTGACTTGCGCACCGCCCCCAGCCACCCTGCCCCCTCCTCTGCTGCCACTGTCCATACTGCTGCTGCTGCTGCTGCTGCTGCTGCTGCTGCCATGACCTGCCTTGCCCGCTGACCTGCTTTCCTTGCCGTGCATGGACGGGCTTGTGCCTGTGCCATAGTCTCTAAATGCCGCCCATGCTTGGAACCAGCCAGGCAGCAATGGGCGCTACCAGCTGCCGCCAATCAGATGCGTCGTCTGCAAAATCCTGTCATCCGCTGACGAGGCTACTGCTGCTGCTGCCGTGATCGCAGGACTTCCGTCATTACATGTGCTGCTGTTGCGCTTCCACAGCAGCAAGACACGCTGAAGCACGAGCGACACGCCTTTAACGCATGGGGTCTGTGTTGCAGCGGCCTCATGCAGGGAAGCGAGCGCGACTGTTGCAGGGCAAGGGCAACAGGGTCCTGCTTGGCTATGGCGCTGGAGCGCACGACACCACAGCTTCCATGACGCGACCGCTGTGGCCTGCATGGCGCAAACCAGCACGTGCGCAGCGCCTGCGCTTGCATTTATGCAAAGTGACGAACAGGGAAGTGTGGATCAGTGTGTTACGTAGACCCAGGTTCCTTCTTAGCTACGCGCATGCTATGACGCGTTTGCAGAGCTGTTGAACTCAGATGCAGAGCTGTCTGGTCGCCCACCACGTTCCTCGAGCACGACTTGCCGCTGCATGCGGTTATCTACTGCGATCGGGGGAGGGCATGGAACGTTCACATGCACGCTCAACCTCAGCTGCACCGCCACCGCCCGGGTCTCATTAGCCTTCCAAAGCCATCAAGGTCCCTTCCGTCCTCTACCTGCTCGCCCGTTACATATAAAAACTCGATATAGGCACGCAGCATCGCTCAGTCAGCATTCTTCATGCCACAGCGCCCAGCAAATCCGCTTTACCATCGGCCAGCACAGCACAGAGCCTAGCATCCATCACAAGAATGAGCCAAGTCAGCCAGCTCCAGCTGCCAAAACAGAGCTGCACGCAGTGCCACACCTGCCATGTCACTGGCGTTGTGGCTGAGTTGAACTGCCGTGCCAGTGCGCTGCAGCTGCACTAGCTTCGCCAGCAAACACTGTGCAGCCTGCAGCTTTGGCCACAGCATACGCGGCAACAAACCCATCAGCAGTGCAAGAGACTGGCCTAACGCCTCCCAACCAGAACGAGTGCCCAACGCTTCAGCCCTCACAAGGCAAATCTCGAGTTTGAAGTCCAGAACAGGATGTAAACATCGCATTGCAAGGCGATCAGATCAGAAAGAAAGAGAGAGAGATACGCACTGAGGCGTGGGTCAAGAAAACCCTCTTACGGCCATCAAATCATGGGTCTTTTCAGGTTATGCCACCTCCACCGAGGCCCGCCGCCCGCCGCACCGCCGCTGTGCACCCTACGCCCCTGGTCCATGGCGTTGCAGCCGAACACTAGCAGCAGCAGCAGCGCCACCACGGCTGATAGAGAGCCAATGATGTAGGGCAGGGGGCGGGCCCAGGCCCATTCGTGCCTCAGGTGCATGGGAGTGTTGGGTGGCTGGCTTTCAATCATGAAAGTCCTGCAGGACCAAGGGAGGCGGGAATGGGCAGGTGGGGTGACGGGGCGGGCCCAGGCCCAAATCAGGGTGGCTGCTGTGGCGTGAGAAGGTGTGGCAGCTGGCTTGCAGGTCTGCAAACGCTCAAGTACTCAGCAGGGGTTGTGGCACAGGCGCCAGGGCACGGTGCGCTGCAACAGCTGCAGTGTTCAACAGCTGCTGGACTTGTAGACGCAGCCGCAACCGCAACGCCTGCGGCTGCTGTGCATTGCGTTTGTGTTGGCACCGACACAAACGAAGTAACGCTAGCAACACGCAATAGGCACCACGCAGCAGGGCCTGCAACAGTCGCAACAACCCCCTCACTTTTCCAGGTACTCATACACCTCCTGCAGGTCCCAGTCAGGCTCCTCCGCGTCCTCATCGCCACCGCCGTTTGAATTCAAACCAGCAGCTGCAGGGCTTGAATTCGAAACATTGATGCCCCCTGTCGCCGCCTTTCTGCACCGGGGGCAGGCGCGGGCACTGGGGAAGAGCCGCTTGGGGTGCGCGGGGTCGCCCGAGCTGCTGTGGCCATGCTGCGTCTCTATCGCCCTGAGGCGCATGTTCACCTTGGGCGTGTGGGGGGGACAAGGCAGCGCCATGGTGAGGATAGTGGGGCAGGGGCTTCGTACATCAGGGGTTGGGAGCTCGAGTTCCTATCGAGTCAAGCTCCCTCAAGGGGGAGCTAGCTAGGGAGCACTCACTAAAGACAAGGAGGGCACAGCCAGAACAATACAGCCAGAAGCGAGCGATGTGTTGCTACGAGTAGGCATATTTGCTCCTTCCTGGCCCAAGTTCACGCAAAGCACGCACCTCGTTGTGCACCCGCCACAGCCACAGCGCCGCTTGGCTCTGTGTGCGCACCGCCTTGGCCTCTGGCGTGTCCAGCACCTTTGCAAAGTGCATCTGGCACACCTGCACACACGCAGCAGACGGACAGAATGTTTGCAGGGCGCCAACAAGTCTGTGGCGCAGGTGGAAAGCCAAGGCGACAACTCCAAACTCCACAGCCACCCTCCAGTCTCACTTACAACCCTCAGTCCACTCCTCACCTACCTTACCCTCGAACTGGGGTGGACCTGGACCAGCATACAGCCCCTCCACCCTCTCCTCCGGGTCTGCCCTGTTCTGTATGACCCTTTAGCAGGGCCTGCTTGTTCCTTTGACCCTCTGCTCCTTCGACCCTCTGCTCTGTTGCCTTCCGCCCCTCGCACCTGGCATGGGAAGAAGTGGTCGTTGAACGCCTTCAGTGCCGTTACGAGCAGCACGCCGCGCTCACCGTCATAGGGCAGCCTGCATGCACAGCACATGCACCACGCTGTGTTGACAGCACACACATGAAGAGCACACAGCAGCGGCACACATCAGGGGCACACATCACAATGTGGAGAAAACATAAGGGCACACAGATTCCAAAGTTGTAGCTGGAAACAAGCTTGGAGGAGGACCACAGGTGGTCCTAGGTGGGTACCTAGGCGGGTACCTAGGTGGGTTCCTATAAGTGGGTACCTAGGTGGGTACCTATAAGTGGGTACCTAGGTGGGTACCTGGGTGGGGTGCCCAGGCAGCCCCGCACAGCTCTGCGGGTCGAAGCAACAGCGACTGAGGTTGTGACAAGACTGAATGCGAATCAAGCACTTCAGACCGCAGCTGCAGCAGGAACCAAGCTGCAAACACGACCGCCCATGAAGCGCACACACCAGGTTACAAGCCGATGGATCCAGGTGCCAGGTGGGTGTGATGGTGGAGCCCCCCTATGCATCCCTTGCTATCCCAACCCCCAGGAACCGCTCGTTCTGCTCCACACCTGTGCGCACAAGTGTGGAACAGCAGCCACAGGCCACATGTGAAGCCGCGCGCTCCGGGGCTGCTGCCAGCGCACGCCACCCACTTTTCAGGGTCGCTTGCGCTCCCGCAGATCTGCAGGTGGGGTGCGCAAGGCAAGAATGGCGGAGCAGTGAGGGCTTAGGACCCCACAGATTCGCAGGTGGGGTGCGCATGGCAGGGCAGTGAATGCTTGTGTTCTCACAGATCTGCAGACGGGTTCGCAAGGCAAGGGATACAGGGCAGCGAGGGCTTGGGAGTTGGAGCTGCATCAAGATCAAACGATGCACAAGCGCCACACAAAGCTCATAAACCCTTGAGTTCTGTCCTCTCTGTACAAAGCACCAAGTTGCATCAGTCCTTTCCTCCTTCTTCCCTCCTTTCTCCTCCCCATTCCTTTTCCTCCTTGCCGCGTCCCAGGCACAAGCCTTACCCGGTAGTCCCGGACCTTCTCCGGCGCCATATCCTCTGATTCTGGCCACGACGAATCAAAGAAGGCTATCAACACCTGAGAGGGGCCCTGGCACCTATGGCGCAAAGGCAGTCAGGCAAAGTGAGTGATTACTCCCCCAACCCCACGCCTTGCAAATGAATGACCCCACCTCTTCCTCGTCATTTTAGACTGGGGACCGCGCCGCCCACAGCTGCAGCAGTTCCTTCAGCCCTGTGACCCCTTTCACCTGCTTCCTCAACCACGTGGTTGAGGAGGCTGGCGCACAGCCCAACACGCCCGCACCCATCCTTCCCGGCTGACTTTGGACTGGGCTACCCTGCCGCCCACAGCTGCAGCAGTTCCTTCTGCCCTGTGACCCCTTTCACCTGCTTCCTCAACCACGTGGTTGAGGAGGCTGGCGCACAGCCCAACACGCCCGCACCCATCCTTCCCGGCTGACTTTGGACTGGGCTACCCTGCCGCCCA
>JAWZTI010001069.1:0-16955 GCA_039880955.1 Chlamydomonas urium | reverse complement strand
CCAACACCAAGGGGTCAGCAGCGTGGAGGGGGCAGCAGTGTGAAGCGGGCAGTGCAGCCATTGGGTCTGATGGTGATGAGGCTGTTGGCCGCGGATTAGCAGGGCCATGTCAGCACCTCCACCCATGCACGTGCACACCTCTTCTGTCAGCAGTTCAACCTTGTAGGCCCTGGCTCGTCATCCTTCACAGGCTTAAGGACGGGGTTACCTTTGCTGCACTGCTTTTCTTGCAGACCGGCACAACGCATGTGCTTGAGGAGGTGCTGCCTGCTGTGATGGCAACGAGCCCTGTCTTTGGTATCGGAAAGCCGGATGAGACGCGTGTGATCATGCTGGACTTGGGATGCGCGCCGCTGTCAGAGGTGCGGGGGAGGGGTGGCAGACACGGGGATGAGATTGATCAAACAGGCCTGCAGGGTGGGCGCTGAATTCCCTTACCTGTTGTACTGCCTGGTTGACAAGCATATGCACGTAAGTTGGCACAGTGCACTCAAGCGCCTCCTTGCGCAGCCAGGCACTTGCTTCAGCAAGTTGGCCACATGGGCAGCAAGGCAGCCAAGCCCGTTGACTTATGGCTGTATTACAAAAAAGCGGCGTCCACATGTTGACATGGTGACATGCCCACTGCTATTCGCAGAGCTTTGAGTCAACGCGTACGTTCATGCTGTTCGAAGTGATTGACAGGATGCAGGCCCTGGGCATCACCTCGCCAAACCTCACAGGGGCAGTTGATGCTCTAGCTCAGCACGACAGGCACTTGTCGTAACACATGTTCTGCAACCTCTTTGTGGACCTGCCGGTGCCTGTCATGCTGCTGATTGGTGGGTGTCCTTGGACCCCCTTGAGTAGGGCCAGCACCAGCAGGGCATATCTTTTGCGGAGCCCGCCCTAAACACGCCCTGAGAAACGCAGCTGCTGCAGCACTGACGTCTGTGCATTTATTGCCCTTTTGCGGAAGCAGACGAGGTGCAGACGCCACTGCTCCCGAGGGATGCAGTGTCGCCAGCCGACGATGCTGCCAGTCAGTCTGCCAGCAGCGAGCTTCTCAAGGTGCTGCTTAGCCACCGCTCCAACAAGCTGCTGATTGCCGTGACTGGCAGCAACATGGCCTTGCTGATGCTGCAGGTGGGAACAGGGTGGAGAGAGGGGTTGTCAGCCTGCGTAGTAGCACAACAAGGCTGCGACACCAGCTGACCACGTTAAAGTCCAGCTTTATGCCATCTTTTGGTTGACAACGCCCTGATTCCCAGCTTGCCTGCGATTTTGTGATGTGCGTATCGCAGCTGGGGAGTTCACCATCCACTTGCATGTCTGCGCTGTCCAACGCCCGCTTGATCAACCGCCCCCCGAAGCATGAGCCGTGGCACCTGCAGTTGGTCTTGAAGGACAGGATGAGGCGCAGGGGTAGGGTGGGCATGCTGAGTGAGCAGGACAGCGAGGAACTGCTCGATGCGTCGGAGAACGCTGCCTTCTTTATGCAGGTGCTGGAAGACTATGTGAGTGTCCATTAGGGAACCAGCCTGAGCCTGAGCGCATTCCTCAACGAGTTCAGAATTGACTGCATGATGATGGAGGTGCGACTCGGCATGGTCATGGCGTGAGAGCAAGGGAATGGCAGCAGGGTGTGCGATGTGCAACTGTACCTGTTGGGCATGCAGCATGTTGTGATCTACCGGTGCCATTGCGGCAGCCCCGTGGCACTTGCTCACAGGGCGCGTTGGTGCCGGATCCACACCTGCACCTGCTCTGGTCAGATGCTTGAGCACCTGCCGTACTAAGGTTTGCATTCTCTGCTGTGGACACCTTGGCACCTGTTGTTGGCACACTCAGCTGACGTCACCGGCTGTCCCGCCTTCTCTGACACCTGCTTTGAACCCACCGCTGCCGTTGCTCAGGGCATCGACGAATGGGAAAGCATGCTGAAGGGCTACACTCCTGCTGAGCACCGCGCAATCCTGGGTCTTGCCCTCCCTGACGAGGGCCTGGACCTGTCCCATCTGACGGTCGCCCAGGGCCACAGGCTGTGGGACCTGACGCGCTCTGTTGAGCCAGGCGCTGACCGTTGGATCTTGGCTTCAGCATGCAACCAAACATCGCTGCTGATGAGACAGGGTGCTGTTTTGGAAGCTGCTGGGCAAGCTGCTAAGTGATGGGAAGGGGAGCAATCCTGCGCCCTCACGGTGCCCTGCAACACTATGGACACTGAAAAGGCACACTTCAAGGTATTATAACATGAGGCAGAGGCGTTATGTGCTCACCACCCTTCCACCACAGCTCAAAAACAGGCTCCTTGCATGGCTAAGTGACTGTAGTGACAACGCACAATATGTGGGTGTTCGTTTCAATGTCTGCCCTCCTCTTCCCTTATCCTTGCAACCACACAGGGCCCTATCGATCCTCAGGGCCACAGGCGGGACAGGAGCTTGCTGGCTTTCATTGGTGAAGCTAGAAGATCTGCGCTCACAGCCGTTGATTCTGGGGATTGGGGAAGCGAGGGCGGTGATGAGAGCGTGGCTGAAAACGGCCGGAGGAGGGCGCCCTCCCCATGTGGCCCGGACACTGTCAAGGACCTGCTCAAGTGTGGAGACTGGGAGCGCTGTGCGGCGTTGCTATCAAGGAGCCCTCAGGCTGCTACACAGCCACTTGCAGTCTTGGAGGCATTGGTTGAAGAGCTTTAGTTGCAGACTGTGCCGCCACTGCCGCCAGCCAAGGGCAGGTCCAAGAGGGGCAAGGCAGGAGGTGGACGTCCAGCCGCTCTGCCCAGCAGGACGTCGGGCAGCTTTTCATTCAGGCGACAGGGAGGGGGCCTTGCGAGCAGCTTCAGGCCTGTGCCATTGCGGGAAACGCGTTGCCTTGTAGGGCCACAGCACAGCAGCAGCATGGTGGCGACAAGCCCCCCGCACATCTGGCAGAGGCAGCGGCTATGCCGTTGCACAGCGTACAGCGGCGCCTCGGCGCGTGGCACTCGGCCACAGTGGCATGCAGCTCAGGGCCGGGGGTGGCCTTAAGTGGTTACCTGCACCTCAGCATGTGCCCGACTGATATGAAGCGGGAAGGCTACAGTCGTGATGCTCAGACCAGGCGTTGTGCGCAGGGTACCGCTTGCAGCTTCACAGTGTGGCGATGGCCTGAGGCACAGCATAGGGACTAGCATTGAACACCGCGCAGGGCGGCAGTACAGGCTGTGGACAAGCAGTAGCTCTTTCCCAGCTTCACTGGACCCTCAGTACCATTGATTTATCTGTTTTACAGTCCTTCACTGCTTACTCGGGGGATTCGGTGGGTTTGATGTTCAAATCCATCCTGTTGGGGGTCCTGCTGGTACACCGACGCCATGGTGAGGTTCAAATACCAGTTTTGCCCAAAGCTGCGACGCACCTCTGTAAAGAAAGTGCTCACAGTCTTAAACAAATTTGTTGACGGTGCAGACTTAGAAAAAGGTGGTGTTTAGAATTCTCTGTCTAAGCTCGTTTTGAGAAAAGTGGGGGGTTCAGAAAAAAACCCATGGGGTTTGGCGTGCACTTTTGCAAAGTTTGACCAGCGGCAGGCTCCCTTGTTTGCGCATCGATGGTGCATACAGGGCCCAAACGTCCAAGCGCTCACGAGCAGAGGTGCGATGCAGGATGTTGTTAGGGCCGCATGGACCGTGTTTGATCTGCGAGACGCTGCTGCGAACTTCTGCAGCGTTCCATCGCTCTAGCCTTTTCTGCAGTATTGCAACGCATGCTGCTATAAGCTCAGTCATGGCACAAGCCACACAACACCCCTGCAAGCACATGCAGCAACACAGGGTGCCCAGCAGAGCATTCCAGTTGCAGCAGCCAAGTAGTGTGGCAAGACTTCAGCAGTGGAGCGCAACCATGCCGCTACCACATGGTTGGCAGCAACAGCTGCAAAGGCACCAGTGGTAGCAGAGGCAGCTCACCAGAGCACAATGGCAGCCAGCGCAGCAGCATTGGCAGCAGCTGCAACGGGGAGGAGCGCAGCCTGCGCAGCTGAGGCCTTTTCAGAACAGCGGCAGGCTATTGCTGAAACACCTCCCATCAGGTCGCAGGGGTCGCGTGCAGCAGCATGGTTTAGGATTGAAGGCCTGCGCAAGACGTGAGGCAACAGTTCAGCGCATGCAATGTGGCACATAATTGCGGCACTGTTGTGTTCGGCGGGCGCACAGCCTGATCACCATCAACCTTTCAACATATGCTAGTATCAGCTGGCCAGCTGTGTGGGCCGTATGCCTGCTGCAACTTGCTCATGAGCGAGTACACGATTGCCGCCGAAAAACAGCCGCAGATTGCCTGGTGGGAGTGCAGAAGTTGCCACAAGACGCCGTGTATGCACATTCATCATCGTTGCCTCCAATTGGATTCCTGCAGGTACGCGGCACCATCTTCCACAGCTTCTGCGTGTTGTCAACTCCTCATGCTAATGCCCTTTATTAACATGTTGCTTTTATGCATTTTCTAGCGAGTGACAGGGAATCCCAAGATCATTTCCCACCTCCCCTGGGATGTGCAAGCGTGTGTGTGGTGTTACAGGCTCGTCAGCGGCCCGGGGTCGCCACATAAGTATGACGACCCCCTACACTGTTGGGCCAACAAAAAGGCTCAAGTTGTTCAAGTTGGGCATAGAAA
The DNA here is from genome assembly GCA_039880955.1 of Chlamydomonas urium. Lineage (NCBI taxonomy): Eukaryota > Viridiplantae > Chlorophyta > Chlorophyceae > Chlamydomonadales > Chlamydomonadaceae > Chlamydomonas > Chlamydomonas urium. Next base: position 12,324 of record JAWZTI010001069.1, on the reverse strand, counting down.
AGCTGCCTCCATGATCACAGGCGAAATCAGGCACCCCGGCTGAAGCCTAGGTTAGCTTGGGACGAAAGCGTGCGTGCGCGGTCCCCTACGCGATGTGCACACAACTTTTGTGCCTGTCCACACCCTGCTGTGTGTGGACGCCAGTGCCACACGCAGTAGCACTGCTGCTCAGCACTCGTTGCACCACCCTCCGCTGTACTCGCAAACGTGCTCCCTTGCTAAACCAGCGTGCACACACTCCACCTCACTTCTGCCTCATACCTCGCGTTGTGCCACCACATGGCCCTGCGCTCTGGCCAGCGCGAGGTGCAGCGGGTGCTGCATGGGCTGCTGACGGAGTCGCTGTCCAAGATCGCGCTTGGCTCGAGCGCTGGCTCCTCAGCTCGCCTGTTGTCTGGCGCAACTTCTGCGTCCTCCTCGTGTCATGGCACTGGTCTGCTGACACAGCTGCTGGTGCACAGAGCGGTGCGCAGGAGCGCGCCTGGCAGCGCGTGCAGCCATCATGCAGGGCAGGATGTGCGCATCCCATTGTGGGCAGGTTGAAACCCTGGTCTTGGTCTTGCCATGCACAGCATATGGGTCAGCAGAGACGGCTCATTACAGCTGTTTGGACGGGCTTTGCGCGGCTAGCTCAGCAGGTGCATGGCAGGGGGTTGAGCTTCTTGCCGTCCTCCCTCATATCCAGTTGGCTCGTTGCTCCACTGCCACCTGCAGGGTGGCAACACGCTGCTGTCGGTCCTGAGGCGCATGTTCAGCAGTGAAACACCCAAGCGCGGTGAGTGCTGCCGTCTGGGCTGTCGTGTTCCTGAGAAGGTTGGTGGGCAAGGTCAGCTGTTGGACCTGCCTTGTCTAGCCTGGTATGTAATAGCCAGGAGAGATGGGGGCACATGGACGCGCTATGCATGGTACAAGGTTGGGGAATGTTCTTGTCAATCAAGTTGCGTGTGGCTAGTACGCCTTGCTCCTAGGTCCACTTTCTGCTGTGGATGGTTGACGGTATTGCGCATGGTGTTGCGTAACCATCACTGCAATCGCTGCTACCGCTGTTTCTGACGTGGATGTTGCTGCTGCCACTGCTACTGCTGTTCAGGCTTTGAGAACTTTGTGCCCAAGGGCTTTGCTGGCCCTGCTTCCAAGGCACTGCCCAAGACTGGCGGCAAGGGGACAAAGGCCACGCCGAGTGGAGGCAGCGGTGACCCGGGGGGCAAGAAGGGTGAGGAGGGGTGAAGGCAAGAGGGTTCCGAGGAGGTATGTGCAGCAGGAAGGGCAAGCAGCGGGTGCAGGGAGGAAGGTCGAGCGGCAAGGATGGCGAGGTGGGGGGCCAGGGAGGCGCTTCAATGGCATCGAGCTGTCGATGTGCAAGGAGAGGTGTGAGCAGCAGGAGACACTTGTAAGGCGTTGACGCCGGTGCACTGGTATGAAGTCGCGGGGCACTCACAACCATCCATGCAGCCTTGTTCATGCTATCCTGCAGCTGTGGGTAGTGAGCCAAATGCGAAGTTACTGATGCCCATGCCACTGGCGTGCACTGCACCACCACATTCTATCTGTCTCACAACTTGTAATTGTTTGAACCTTGTTGGTGCAGATGGAGGGAATGAGCCCAAGGTGGAGTCTTTGGCGCCCATGCACTGGCTGGGACTGGCGATCCTGGCGTACATGGCCTACAACGCCATGACCCCCGGATCAGCAGGAGGGGCGCGTGTGCATGAAATCAGCTTCCAGGAGTTCAAGTCAAAGCTGCTGGCGCAGGTGTGGGGGAGGTGTGGGAGGGAAGTGCGGGGTGCAAGGCACCTGTTCAGGGTGGCTGTGCGGGTGGAGTTGTGTGCCCACACTTGGCCTACATCAATCGTTAGGCTCAGCATGCAGTTATCAATCTGCTTCAGGACTCATGTTGCCATCCGGAATTCTTGCCTGTGTTCGGCATCATAACCTTGCCTCACAACGCTCACACGCAACTTACTGACCTCTTGTTCCTGCCGCTGCTGTCCGCAGGGCGTGGTGTCCAAGCTCGAGGTGGTCAACAACAACACTGTGCGCGTGTACGTGCGGCCTGATGCACTGGCCGATGGCCCTTCACAAGGCGTCTACAGGTGAGGGGTGTCTTGCATGGCAGAGGGCAGGTTGGCTCATACAGTGTGATGCCCGCTTACTCTTTTTCTTGTCACACCTCTGCTGCCCTCTGTGCCTGTAGGTACTACTTTCAGATTGGGTCTGTGGACAGCTTTGAGCGGAAGCTGGATGCAGCGCAGGTGAGGCGGGGGGTGGGGGATGAAGGGAGGGGAAGGAAAGAGGCACGCAAAAGCTTGTGGATCGTGGTCTGAATTGTCAAAGCACTGGGCTGTATGCATCGCCATGATTGCAGGGGACCGTTATTGTGCGCAGGTTCCTCGCAGCATCTTGGCTATGTTGAAGCGGCAGCAACATGTCCCCCCCTTGCACGCACCCTGCATCTCTGACAGGCTGAGCTGGGCATCCGCTCCTCAGACATGGTCAGCGTCAAATTTGTGGACGAGATCAGCGTGGTGGGGATGCTGCTGCAGCTGGCACCCACGCTGCTGCTGATCGGCGCAACGTACTGGTGCGCGCTATGGGCAGTGGTTGGGGCACAGGGGGGGAGAGGGGCACGGCAGTGCTGAGGCAGCAGCAAGGCAGAGAGGAGCTGAGGGGAGAGGCTTGGGGTTGTGGCACAGCAGGGCAGAGGGCAATGGTGGCGAACAATGGTCAGGGGGCCCACAAAGAGGCTGTGGGCAGCCGCAAACTGTTTGGCGCATTGCGCAATGCGCAGGCTTTGGGTGCTAGGGACAAGCACGATGTTGCAGACGTGTGTCAAGTTTGTTACTGCTTTTTAACAAATAATGTCTCGCACTTTTCACACCTGCCCCTGCACCCCATGCGCAGGCTGGTGACACGGCAGATGCAGCAGATGGGTGGCATGGGCCGCATGGGAGGGAGTCGCGGTGGTCGCGGAGGTGCCCAGGGTTTCTTTGGGATGGCCAACGCCAAGACCAGCACGCTTGAGAAGAACGCCAAGGACAAGATCATGTTCAAGGATGTGGCGGGGTGCGACGAGGCGAAGCAGGAGGTGAGGCGAGGGGCGGCAGGGTCACTGGGGAAGGGATGGGCGAGGGTGGAGGAAGTTCAAGCAAGATTATGTTCAAGGATGTGGCGGGCTGCGACGAGGAGAAGCAGGAAGTGAGGCGAGGGGCGGCAGGGTGCTGCAAGGCAATACAGGAGGGCAGTGATGCAGGTGTGTGTGCGTGCATGTTGGGTGTTGTCCATCCTTCAGTGCTTTCATCGTCTCTGGATAGCCATCCCGCCCCCATCCCCACCTTAGCAGCCAAGCCAAGCCTGCTCATTCGCTTTTGGCACCACAGATGCCCAGCTACAGGCTGGCTGAGTGCACGGCCTTGCCAACATGATCGTGCAGATCCCTGCCAACAAAACAGTCAACGCCTTGACCTTTATTCCATGCCCTCTTCGCATTTGGCCTTCAGATCATGGAGTTTGTTGACTTCCTGAAGCACCCAGACAAGTACCGCGACCTGGGCGCCAAGATCCCAAAGGGCGCCCTCCTGGTGGGACCTCCGGGCACAGGCAAGACGCTGCTGGCCAAGGCGACGGCGGGCGAGGCCAACGTGCCCTTTCTGTCGATATCGGGCTCTGACTTCATGGAGATGTTTGTGGGCGTGGGGCCTGCGAGAGTGAGGGACCTGTTCGCGCAGGTGAGGGGGGCTGGGCGGGGTAGGGGGCGGGTTGGGATGGACGGCAGGGTCAGGCCTTGTGCAAACGTTGGACGTCCCACAGCCCTGGCCCTGGCGCTTGCACATCGACCCGCCTTCAATGCCGTTCGGTCACAGACCTGCACACGTTGTGTTCGCTGTGGCATGTCCTTGTCTTTTCACTCCTCCTCTTGGCTTCCATCCTTCGCTAGACTTGTCTCCGTCATGTCAACCCCTGTCTCCTCTTGTCAGTCTCAGCCAAGCTCCCAGAGCGCTTTCTCTGACTTGCACATCAACCCTCCTTCAATGCTGTGTCGACAGGCACGCACCCAGAGCCCCTCCATCATTTTCATCGATGAGATCGACGCCATCGGCCGGGCAAGAGGGCGCGGAGGCGCAATGGGGGGTCACGACGAGAGGGAGAACACGCTGAACCAACTGCTGGTGGAGATGGATGGTGAGGGGTGGTGAATGGAGTAATGCGGTCGTTGTGTCAAGGGAGGGAGCACAGGAGGACTGAACCAATCCCTTGTCGAGAAGGGTGGTGCTGGGGCGTTGTTGGAGGTAGACGGGCGGGGACATCGTGCCAGGAGGGCTGAGCCGATGACTGGTGGAGATGGGTGGCGTGGGGCGCAATGGGAGGGAGATGGGAGGACGTTGTGTCTAGCAAGGAGTAGCACAGGAGGGCTGCTGGAATACTGCTACTGATTACGTGTTACAACTGAAGGCGTGACTGACATTCAATTACAGGTACAGCCATGGATATTTGCACCACCCAGCTATTGCGTGGTGTGCGCTAGTGCGTCATGCTGGCTGGCAGAAGCCGCACTGCCGCACATATGGCTTGTCCCTCACTCTCCCTTTCCGCATCCACACACCCCACCTTCCCCCTCCACACCCTCCTGCCAGGCTTTGCGACCACCACTGGTGTTGTCATGCTGGCTGGCGCCACTTGCCCCAACATCCTGGAATCTTGTTCCTTCCCGTCGCTCCCCTTCCTCAACCCCTCTCCCCACCCCTTTCCTTGCTGTCAGGCTTTGCCACCACCACTGGCGTCGTCGTGCTGGCTGGCACCAACCGCCCCGACATCCTTGACAAGGCGCTTCTCAGGCCTGGCCGCTTTGACCGCACCATCACTGTCGACACACCCGACATCAAGGGCAGGGAGCAGATCTACAGGCAAGAGATGTTCATGTTGCGGGGGTGGGGGTGTGGGAGGGAGGGATCTGCTCGGCGGGCAATGCAGGAGGGGGACTGGGAGGGGAGGGGAGGGGATTGTCGGGGCGATACAGGTGAGTGGGACTTGCGTCCCTTGTGGGGCAAGAGGCACTCACACTTCTGGATGTGTGTGTCCCATGCCCTGCTCTTCTCCCTCACCTGCGCCTGGGCGGGTGCAAGCAAAACACATCATGCCCAAAGTTTATATCCCAACGTGTTCCTCCTTTTCTGCCTTTCTCCCTCTCGGCTTTCAGAGTGCACCTGGGCAGGATCAAGTTGGCCAAGGAGGTGGAGTTCTACAGCGAACGCCTGGCCGCACTCACGCCCGGCATGTCAGGTATGAGGGGTCAGGGGGCCAGATGCAGGGTTGAGATCAGGTATTTCAGGTGCAGGGGATGCAACGCGTGCCCCGCATCAGCAGGTAGGCCGGCGGGGCTGGTTGTTGCGGCTACCCTCTCGCATGACTCCTCAGCTCCCCTTACACCCCCCGCTTCAAACCCCCTTGACCTATGCACACCCTATCGCCCCTTGTGATCCCGTCTCGCATCACCACCTTGCTTCCCATTCTCGTCCTCTCATTCCGTCTCCCATCCACCACCTGCCTCACTGGCGCCCTCTCTCAACGCCCTCTGATCCCGTCTCCCATTCACCACCTAATTTCCCACCACCCTCTCTTATCGCCCCTCCTGATCCTGTCCCATTTATTACCTTGCTCCTGACCACCTAGGCGCTGACATCGCTCCTTCTGATCCCAGCTCCCATTCACCACCTTGCTCCCCACCACCCAGGTCGCATCACCTCTGATCCCGGCTTTCATCCACCACCTTGCTTCCCACCACACAGGCGCTGACATCGCCAACATTTGCAACGAAGCGGCGCTGGTGGCCGCCCGCAACGGCAAGGACTGCGTGGACATGGTTGACTTTGAGGCCGCCATTGACCGCGTGATCGGGGGCCTGGAGAAGAAGAACAAGGTCATCAGCCAGGAGGAGAGGCGGACGATCGCCTTCCACGAGAGTGGGCATGCGGTGGTGTCGTGGTTCCTGGAGTATGCGGAGCCGCTGCTCAAGGTGCGTGCGCGAGGGGGTGATGGGTGGGGTGTGTGGGGAAGTGTGGGGTCGTGGATGATCGTGAGGATTCTGAAGGTATGCGCACTGGTGTCCTGTGATCAAACCGCCTGTTCAGGTGCCTTGCCCTGGGTTTAAACCTGCCTGCTGACAGTCCACTGCTTAATCACCTACACTGCTTAATCACCTAACTGCCCAACTGCTCCGCCCATGTCGTGTAACTCCCTGTGCAGGTGTCCATTGTGCCCAGAGGCACCAGCGTCCTGGGCTTCGCTCAGTACCTGCCCAATGAGAACGTGCTGCTGACCAAAGAGCAGCTTATGGACCGCGTGTGTGCCATCCTGGGAGGGAGAGCTGCAGAGCAGGTGAGGGCGAGCAGGGTGGAGAGGGTAACAGGGTGGAGCAGAACAGGGCGGAGGGGGCAGGGCAGAGGGCGACGGGGGGTAGGGCTGTCAAACCAGTGTTGCTTGGCGAGGTCAGCAACAACAGCTCCCCCCCCACTCCCCACCCTACCGCGCCTCATTATGCAAACTGCACATGCTCCAAAAATTGTGCACCCCGCCTTGCACCCTGGCGCTCGCACCAGGTGCTGCTGGGCAAGATCAGCACCGGCGCTGTGAACGACCTGGAGCGCGTGACACAGCTGGCTTACGCCCAGGTGGCCATTTACGGTATGAATGACCGCATCGGCCTGTTGTCTTATCGCATGGACCGCGATGCCTTTGACAAGCCCTACAGCGAGGAGACGGCCAAGATGATTGATAACGAGGTATGGAGGAGGAGGGGGAACGAGAGGGAGAAGGGAAGCTGTCGAAGTAGCAAGTGTAAGGGGCAGGGAGCAGGGGTGAGTGGCTCGCTTTGGGCAAGCCCTACAGCGAGCAGACGGCCAGCATTATTGATAACGAGGTATGGAGGTGGAGGGGAAAGGGGAGGGGGCTGTTGACGGGGCAGGGAGCAGGGGTTTGCAAGTTACTTTCTATGAGCCCTGCGGTGAAGGTGATTGATGATGAGGCCCCAGGGAACAGCGTGATGGGGGCAAGTAGGGCACGGAGGGCAACAGGAATTTGAACCCAAGGGCAGGGGTGCCTGCTGGGCATGGCATAAATCCATTCTGATGCCATCTGAGTTCCGCCAACGCCGCAAGCTTTCATGGTTCCTTCGTTGCTTTCCTCCCTCTTTCCCTGCGTTGCCTGGCAGCCTGTCGCCCCAGTGCTGCTTGTGCTGCCCACAGACGTGCTCTGTCACGGACTTGCCCTCTGACACCGCTTTCACGTCTGCCTCTCAAGGCCTGTACCCTCCCCTCCCCTCACTTGCCTCATGAATGATGGCCACTGGTGCATACGTCCATGAATCTGTTCTCAAGCAACTCGTCTCACCCCCTGGACATTGTTAGCTCCTCAGCCCAGCGTCCCCTGTGTTACTTGTGCTTGCCACAGGTGCGTGCGTTTGTGGACTCTGCCTACAAGAAGACTGTTGCGCTGGTTGAGGAGAAGAAGCACTTGATAGATGCCATGGCTAAGGACCTGCTGCACAAGGAGGTGAGTCGAAAGGAAGGGGGGTGTGGGAATTGTAGTGCAGGCGAGGGGACAGGTGGAGCGAGGGGGAGAAAGGGGATACATGTGAGAGTGTGTGGGAGTGAAGGGTGTTTGATGGAAAGCACGGCTCAAGGCTGCTGCACATGAAAATCTGAGAGGGGTGCTGTAGAGAGAGAAATGAGCAATGAGACGATGGAAAGGCAAGCAGATGGGCAGAATGCACCGTCAGTGCTCGAAAACCTGTACTGGGCCTTGTGGGCGTTGCAGTGAGGGGATATTCGGGGCTGGGCTGCTCTCAATCATTGACAGTCGCCCTGAGCCATATTCAGTTGCTGTTAGTTGCTCTCAGTAGCTGCTAGCTGCCTCTTGGTGCCGCTGGTAACCATTCATCACAACAGGTAGTCGCTCACAAACCTCCTCGCTTCTGTTGGGCCCCTGCCCTGGAGCACAGCCAGCACATTTCGTACCCCTGCCACACCTCGCGGCCGCAGCAGCGTGTTACCAGCAGCACCTGCATGTTCCTACCACCTCACCTCCCTCCGCGATGCTGACCCCGCCCTGCGCCTCCTCCCCTGTGCAGGTGATCGGCCTGGAGGACGTGGAGCGCTTGTTGGGCCAGCGACCGTTCAGCTCGGCAGAAATGCGCAACATCGACCGCTACAGGCATGGCGTGGGCGGCAAGCCCCCCGGCCCCGGCGGCGAGGGTGAGACGGCGGCGCCGCAACCACCGGCACAGGGCGACGCTGGGTCAGACAAGGATGGAGGGGAGGGCGGCAACAAGGAGGCCAAGCCTGTGCGAAAGATTGAGCCTGAGGGTGTGGTGGCGACTTAAGTGCCACTGACAGAGCGTGCAAGTGGTCTGTTTCACTGTGTGCTCCACATACAGCTTGGCCCAGTTAGCTCATTGTAATTGCGTCAGGCTTTTCTTGTGCTCGTGCTTTGTGTTGATCAAGCTGAAGTCTTTAGGCTGCCAGGCCGACCGAAACTGTGTGACGCTGCTGACAGGCTTGCTTCTTAGCAGACTTCGGACTGTTGTCGCAGAGCAGTGTAACCATGTGTGCCTCAGCATCAGTGGCTCAGCTAGTATAGCAAGAAGGTCAACGTGACAATGCGAAGCAAGCGCTGGCCACACCTGTGCTGGTTTGTTTGGCAGCTTACAATATGTCTGTCAGTGTGCAAACCCTTGTGAACAAATAGGAGGACGCCAAGACTTGCCTGCAGACTATGCTTCTTCTTGAAGTCACGCCCACGGGCGTAGTTCTTTCTTTCAGACAGACAGAGGTTAAAGGGAGCCACCAGAACTGGCGGAGGGGAGAAACAAGGGAAGGAGCGCACAGAAGGGAACTACAGGAACACTGGAAGAGAGGCTGAAAGGCCCCCCGCGCGCAAGCAGCGGGGGGCAGCCTGGCCCCAAGGCCTCAAACCAGCAATAAAATCACTGCTCAAGGCGCAGCACTAGAGCGCTTAGGCGTGTCAAACGCCAAGAAGCAGCAAAGCAACAAACAGCCAAGGGGGCAAACTGGCCCGAGCTGCAAGGCAGCCCCAAAGGGGCCCTCAGCTTACAGGAAACGAAATGTGAGCATCACGTCAGAGGTCAAAGTCAGGCCTGCGGCACAGCAGCGGGCATGTTCACAACAAAGCGCCTCGGCCTTTCCGGCCTGTCAGGCACATCTGCAACCCCCAGAAAAGGGTGGCCATGCGAAACGCTCTCCCTCTTTCTTTCTTTCTTCTTCTAGGACACCAAGACAAGGGAAGGGTGAGGTGTGCAGCAGGCACTTCAAATCCAGCGCCATTCCCGGCCAGTAGCCACCATTGACATGTCACATGTCAGTGGTTGTCAATGGTCATGCCACCGCAACCATTAGCTGTTTTGCATAGGGGAAGAAAATGAAAGCCAGGCGCTGTGCACAAAAACTGCTGTCTAGGCTGCACGTGCACGCTGCTGTGGTTGAGTGCACACGCGCCGAGGTGCCACTGCACACAAAGCTGCTGTTTTTGCCAGCGTGCAGGCCGCAGGGGGCTTGCCAGGCCGCAGGGACGGCGGTTTGACGTGTACCTCCTGCCTTGCCTGTCTTGGATCTCCCCAGCAGCGTTGGGGTTTCCGACAAAACATCATCGAAGCGCTTCTCCAACTTTAAGGTGGCAATGGGCTACGCCACAGGCCTCCGCAAGAGAAGTGCCGCACAGCGCTCCCAGTCGCTAGCCTTGATCAGGTCTTGCAAAAGCTCTCAGGCCTCATAAGCATATGGGGAAGGCACCCACCTCACGTCGTCCTGAGCCATGCTCTCATCGCTAATTTCAACAGCTGCACGTGCAGGAGATTTGATGGCTAAAGCTTGGGGGCGATTGTCTCGCATGTGGCCCTGAGGATCGACGAGGCGCTGTGTGGTTGCAAGGATAAGAGAACGCAGACATAAAATCAAACACCCACGTACTGTGCGTTGTTACTACAGTCACTAAGCCATGCGAAGAGCTTGCTCTTGAGCTGTGGCGGTAGGGCGATTAGTACATAACTCCTATGCCTCATGTCAAAACACCTCTTATAAGAGGTTCACTATTTATGTGGTTTAAATTTACAGTGCTCACAGTGTTGAGGGGCACCACGAGGGCGAATAGAATCGCTCCCCTGCCCTCACCTAGTGGCTTGCCCAGCAGCTCCCAAGCAAGCACATTGTCTCACCTGCAATGCTTTGCGTCGGTATGCTGAAGCCAAGATTCGACGGTTCGAGCCTGGCTTGACAGGGCGCGTCAGGTCCCACAGCCTGTGGCCCTGGGCGACCGTCAGATGGGACAGGTCCAGGCCCTCGTCAGGGAGGGCGAGACCCAGGATTGCGCGGTGCTCAGCAGGAGTGTAGCCCTTCAGCATGCTTTCCCATTCGTCGATGCCCTGAGCAACGGCAGCGGTGGGTTCAAAGCAGGTGTCAGAGAAGGCGGGACAGCCGGTGACGTCAGCTGAGTGTGCCAACAACAGGTGCCAAGGTGTCCACAGCAGAGAATGCAAACCTTAGTACGGCAGGTGCTCAAGCATCTGACCAGAGCAGGTGCAGGTGTGGATCCGGCACCAACGCGCCCTGTGAGCAAGTGCCACGGGGCTGCCGCAATGGCACCGGTAGATCACAACATGCTGCATGCCCAACAGGTACAGTTGCACATCGCACACCCTGCTGCCATTCCCTTGCTCTCACGCCATGACCATGCCGAGTCGCACCTCCATCATCATGCAGTCAATTCTGAACTCGTTGAGGAATGCGCTCAGGCTCAGGCTGGTTCCCTAATGGACACTCACATAGTCTTCCAGCACCTGCATAAAGAAGGCAGCGTTCTCCGACGCATCGAGCAGTTCCTCGCTGTCCTGCTCACTCAGCATGCCCACCCTACCCCTGCGCCTCATCCTGTCCTTCAAGACCAACTGCAGGTGCCACGGCTCATGCTTCGGGGGGCGGTTGATCAAGCGGGCGTTGGACAGCGCAGACATGCAAGTGGATGGTGAACTCCCCAGCTGCGATACGCACATCACAAAATCGCAGGCAAGCTGGGAATCAGGGCGTTGTCAACCAAAAGATGGCATAAAGCTGGACTTTAACGTGGTCAGCTGGTGTCGCAGCCTTGTTGTGCTACTACGCAGGCTGACAACCCCTCTCTCCACCCTGTTCCCACCTGCAGCATCAGCAAGGCCATGTTGCTGCCAGTCACGGCAATCAGCAGCTTGTTGGAGCGGTGGCTAAGCAGCACCTTGAGAAGCTCGCTGCTGGCAGACTGACTGGCAGCATCGTCGGCTGGCGACACTGCATCCCTCGGGAGCAGTGGCGTCTGCACCTCGTCTGCTTCCGCAAAAGGGCAATAAATGCACAGACGTCAGTGCTGCAGCAGCTGCGTTTCTCAGGGCGTGTTTAGGGCGGGCTCCGCAAAAGATATGCCCTGCTGGTGCTGGCCCTACTCAAGGGGGTCCAAGGACACCCACCAATCAGCAGCATGACAGGCACCGGCAGGTCCACAAAGAGGTTGCAGAACATGTGTTACGACAAGTGCCTGTCGTGCTGAGCTAGAGCATCAACTGCCCCTGTGAGGTTTGGCGAGGTGATGCCCAGGGCCTGCATCCTGTCAATCACTTCGAACAGCATGAACGTACGCGTTGACTCAAAGCTCTGCGAATAGCAGTGGGCATGTCACCATGTCAACATGTGGACGCCGCTTTTTTGTAATACAGCCATAAGTCAACGGGCTTGGCTGCCTTGCTGCCCATGTGGCCAACTTGCTGAAGCAAGTGCCTGGCTGCGCAAGGAGGCGCTTGAGTGCACTGTGCCAACTTACGTGCATATGCTTGTCAACCAGGCAGTACAACAGGTAAGGGAATTCAGCGCCCACCCTGCAGGCCTGTTTGATCAATCTCATCCCCGTGTCTGCCACCCCTCCCCCGCACCTCTGACAGCGGCGCGCATCCCAAGTCCAGCATGATCACACGCGTCTCATCCGGCTTTCCGATACCAAAGACAGGGCTCGTTGCCATCACAGCAGGCAGCACCTCCTCAAGCACATGCGTTGTGCCGGTCTGCAAGAAAAGCAGTGCAGCAAAGGTAACCCCGTCCTTAAGCCTGTGAAGGATGACGAGCCAGGGCCTACAAGGTTGAACTGCTGACAGAAGAGGTGTGCACGTGCATGGGTGGAGGTGCTGACATGGCCCTGCTAATCCGCGGCCAACAGCCTCATCACCATCAGACCCAATGGCTGCACTGCCCGCTTCACACTGCTGCCCCCTCCACGCTGCTGACCCCTTGGTGTTGG
>JAWZTI010001068.1:5107-16991 GCA_039880955.1 Chlamydomonas urium | reverse complement strand
AGGGCACACCTTCCACTCCTCCCCGGGAGGCAGCGGCTCCAGGCCCTTTGATGCCACCAGCAGGCAGTACAGGCAAAATGCAAACAGGCCTGCACCTTTTCCAGACCTCCTATAGTCTGAGCGTCCTCCAGACCCCCCGCCCTGAGACAAGAGCTTATCCTCCACTCCTCCCCAGGGGGCAGCGGTTCCAGGCCCTTGGACGCCACCAGCATCTCCACCATGCGACGCTCTTTCAGCGCCGAGGGGCTGCCCATGTCGCTCAGCTGCATGCGCATGACCTGGGAGGGGGCAGCAGGGCAGGGCGGTGTTCGCATAGGGCGTGAGGCAAATGTCAAATCAGGGCATGCGAGTGCTGCCCGCAACCTGCAAACAGCTGCTGGGCAAATTCTTATGCCAGAAGGAATTGAAATACATCCGCCCTCCAAGCGCACCCACCCCGCCACAGTAATCCCCAGCCATCCCCAAGGCAAGACCTGCTGCAGCGTCCCTTCCTGTGACGCACCTCGGTGAGGAAGGTGGCGAGTGACTTTCCGGCAGCCGACTTGGCCAGCTCCTCGCCCAGTACCACCCTGCGCCAGAAAGGAGCGTGCACGTGGGGAGGGGGTGAGAAGGTGGCCGGGGTCAGTGAGAAACAGGTGCCCCTGGAGACCATCTCCTGCCAAACAAAAGGATGTTTCCTTTGGGCACAGGTATTGGGTGCGGCTGGCGATGCGCTGTAGCGACGTTGAGTCCAGACTGGCTGTGCCTGGTATGTTGATGGTATGCATACATCAATTTAAATCCAATTCAAATTTGAATGCAGAGGTGCAAAGGAACGAAGAGCCTAGTCAGCATTTCAGCTCGACATCAGGTGCTGCACGCACCAAGCATTCCTGGTGAAGTCTCAGGGGATACCGCATCTGGTCCGCCTAGCGCAACGCCACAACCAACTGCTCTTGAAGACTTTCCCCTGCCCTCAGAGGCTTCCCCTGCGCCCTGTCCTCCACACCCACCTGCCTGCCTCCGCCGCCACCTCCTGCATGCGCTCCGTCGCTGGGCCCACAGGCACTACGTACAGCACACCTCCACCCTCCACCCCGCCCTCACCTTGGCGGCACAACGCGGTACAGCGCTGCGGCGCCGCCACCACCGTCTCCTCGCGGCCCTGCACTTCGCAGACTGCGTCACCTGTGCGCAGCGAAGTGGCGGAAGGCAAGTAGTGTTGGATAGTGTTTGTTACAGTTGTTTGCGAGGAGGCAGCTGGTGACTGTTAATGGGAGTGTCCTTGAAACCTTGCAGGGCCAGGGCTCATGGCCTAGTGCCTTGGTTAGTGGAAGCAAGGGGGGGTCCTTAGTCAACGCCTCAGGGCATACCATCTGCAACTTCGACTCCTCTCAGTGCCAGCGCAGCGCCAATGTGTTGTGTCGTGGCTGACAGGACAAAAATTGTACTGAGACCGCTCCGGACGCGAACGCTAACGCACACGAACGCAAACAAGGTGCATGCAGGTTCGATCGGCATGTCGATTACTTTTTGAGGACGGAATGACAAGTGGGTCATAGGAAAGGAGAATCCCTTCGGAACATAGTTCCTTCGGGTACCTATGTGTGATCTCTTCAGACGTTACCCGCCCGGCCTTCCCCCAGCCTTCCTCCATCCCTCAGCCTACCTTGTACTGCTCAGGCGTCAACGCGTCCCCAACCTTGTTAGGCAACTCCTTGTAGTACGCTGCACTCGGGCATAAACTCAAAGCTGCCGCTCTAGAGCTGACTGCATCTCCGTGCAAGCAAACGGATTGGGAAGAACCGCGGCACCGTAGGTGAGCAGTCTGGGGAAGCAGAAGTGCGCGCACCCGACATACAGCCATGGGCGTTCAGCTCTTGCGAACTTCTGCCCTCAATACACGGTGGCAATACGTAGGTAGTGGAGCTTGTAGGGGAACCCAGCCAGGCTGTGTATCTCCTTGCAGTGAGGGGCGCCAACTCACCATGCGCATTACTCACCCAGGGTTTTCCCCTGGGTCGCTCGCGTCTCCATATCACCACTTGGAGCCAGTTTGGGGGCAGCATTCTTCCTTTCGGGTCACGTCGTCTCACGAGCGCACGGTAGCCACAGCGTGCAATTTAGTGTGAGGTGCGGTTCCGCACGGCGTGCGCCTTGATCGGCAATGTCGCCTGACGCGTGCCCAAAGCAGCGGCAGCAGCAGCAGCAGCAGCAGCTGGTGGCTGGCGGCAGCACTAGCAGCTGCGCAAATGGCACCACCGGTGGCATTGAGCACGTCAGCGTGGCTGCAGTGAAGCCGGCCAAGCGCAAGAGTCTGAAGGTGGCACTCCATGACCCCATGCTGGGCTTCACTTACGGCGGTAACTCACCGCCGTTGAATGCTGGTAACGGTGGGTTAGCCATACCCAGCTCTGCCGCTGCCTCTGTTGCCTTTGCACCAACCACACCCGTGCAACGTGGCCTGCTGTGTGACAAAACCAGCCCACATGCCGTTCAGTGCCTGCAGCGTCCATGGCCATCCAGCCTGGGCAAGTAGGGCAAGCTAGGCATGCCAAGGCAATGCGTGGCCCTCAAGCTACTCAAGCTTGCACTGACGTTAACGCCGCGGCCGGCCAGAGTGCACGTGCACGCGCGCACGTACCTGCCGACCGAGCCGATCCAAAGCTGCATGCTATACATGCTGCTCGAGACAGGTAGGCATGCGCATGTAGGTCTATACAGCGTATACAGCCTATAGCTATATAGCCCTAATAGTATTATTATATATAGGGTGCGGACATTGTTACGCATTGTGTCTGGCTTCCTGATCAATTGCAGGAAGCTTTGTGAAGCCACCCTTGATCAAGGGGGTTAACATTGTCATCGAAGTGGACTGCTTGTTTCTAGATGGGTGGCCACCCATGGCTTGCCCCCCTTCACCCTATTCACCACCACCCGCCCCGCACCTCCACACGCTTCACACTCTTCACAGGCTGCACGTCAACAGGAGCCACGTCGAGAGCCTGAACCTGCTGAAAGAGGCGGGCCGGATGCTGGGCGTACACCTCACCTACCCTAAACCGTCCGAGGAGTACACCGCAGGGTTTCTGAACCAGGAGAGGCGGGTGCTTGCGGCCATGGCAGCGTACGTCGCGGCCCGCCCCATCTGCACGCTGTGGGACCTGTGCTGCTTCCTCGCCAAGCAGCAGGACCAGGACAGCTATGAGAAGCTGCTGGTGGGTGCTGTGGGTGGTGCATTGGCCCAAGGGAACTTTGCATACAGACATTTGATTTGCCTTTGATGTGCAGGGCAGCTGCGCGGCCAGCAGGGCAGGCTGGGGTGGAAATCGGCATCTACAAGCAGGGCAGCTCGTTGCAGGTTATGATCACCACCTCGCTGGCACTTCCTGGTACCACCGGTGCTCGGCAGCTCTTGGCTCGACAACCCAAGCAATCCACTTTCAGGCGTCTCTCCTCAACATCTACACAGTGTTAATTATCCCTTAAAAGGAAGGGGAAGGTCCGCAAGCAAACCTGTCCCCTCACCCTACCGCTGAACCTCGCAGGTGGGCCCTGTGTGGGCGCACCCCCGCGTGCAACAACTGTGGAACCTGCCGGACATGCAGGCTCAGGGGCTGGAGCACAGCCATGAGGTGCCCAAGGTGCGTCCTCACAAGTTTCGCCATTGTTTCTTCAATGTCCTTCCGTGTCGCACCATTTAAGGGATGCTGGCGCTACGACGGCGCCAGTAAATTGGCAAGCTTGGGGGTAGGTGGCCATGGGTGGGCCAAATCACAGTCCGCAGGGCGCCAGACGGGCCCAGGCACCAGTTGGCAAGGACCCCTGCTTAAAGCAAGGATGAGTGGCATGCTCATGAGTTACATGCTGATCAGTCACGTGTGAGAGTCAGTTGCCTTGCAAGCGCAAGCGCAGGGAAGATGCCAGAGTGGAGAATGCAACGTGTTGCAACAACAAGGAGTGACATCACTTGTGATTGCCTTATGTACACAAGGTTCTCTTACAATTGGCATGTGCAATGTGAGAACACCACGTGGTGCACACAGGTACATCTTGAGCATGTCGTTAGCCACAACCGCGATGTATGTGATGGTTATTCTCTGCCTTGCTTTGGATGGCGCCTCAACGCAGATCACCATTGACGATGTGATGAGCGCAGTCGTGAAGCTGAAGAAGGCCTCTTTTAGGCCCAGTAAATCTCTTCTGACAGCAGATGAGGTGGGTCTTTGCTTGATGATGAGCACTGAAGTCAGGCTTGATCAGGAGCTCAACACCTGTGCCTCCTGAAGGACAATCTTGTCTCTTGCATCTCAGTGTCATTGCTTGTCGTGGCTCAGCCCACATAGCAATAGCAGGGTTCCTCCCAAGGCTCCCTTGAGCTCCCCCAGCTGGCGGCGGGGTCAACCCTTGACTTGTCAGGGGGGTGTGGCTTGTCAATGCATGCTGCGGGCGTGTGGGAAGGGTGACTCCTCAAGGACGGCTTCCCAAAACATGCCTCAGGGCTTGTCTCTTTGAGGGGGAGACTTCTTTCCAGACAGATTGATCTACGGGATGGCCATCCCATGGGTATGGGGAGCATCATGGAATCCCGATGATGCCTGCAAGGCCCCGCGTGGTCGCCGGGTGGTTGTTTAGTCAAGTGCTCGCCCTGCAGAAGTCACGCACTGCAGTTGGTCCACTGGCCAGCTTACGTCCCAACCCCTCCGAATTTTATTTCCAAGCCATTCACACACAGCCACTCTTGAGAGCTAGTTAGGGAGCTGTTGGGGGACGGCCCCTTGGAAAAAAAGCCAGGAATCTGCCAGGAGTTGTTGTCGGGGACAGTGTTGACCCCTGAGAGGGCTCTGGTGCAGCACCAGCCTGTCAGCCGGGCATGCAGCAAGAGCGGGGATGTTGTTGAAGAGTGACGATGGGGGACAGGTTGCACACCCGGCCCTTTGACTTTCCGCCTGCCCCTTGTCAAACTCCCCCTCGGGGGCGATTGTTTGCCGTGCGTTGACTCTGCCGCAGGGCTTTGGTTCCTTTGGTGTTGTGTAGGGCAGGCTTGCCTGCAGACTACGCTTCTTCATTAACTCACGCCCAAGGGCGCAGTTCTTTCGTAATTCTTTCTTTCTTTCACTCTTGAGTGATCACACAGCTTAAGCGAAAAGCTTTTCGCTGCTGCATGCCCTTTGGTGAGCCGCGCAGGTGCGTCTGGAAGCGGTGAAGGTCGCACGCAGCCGTGGCGTCTCCATTTGTAACTCAGAGCTCGCCGCTGCCTGTATCCGCATCCAGGTAGGTGGCTTGATCAAATAGCAACCTTTGGCACAGCCAGTTTAGCTGATTGCGTTGACATGCAGCTGATAGCATATCATGATCTGCTGCTTGGCGACAGTCCTGATATGCTACCGTGGTCAGTGATGAGATGCAACTGGCAGGTCACCAACAGTTGTTTCAGTTGCTCCTTTGCTGCTGCCATCCGAGTTGCTGACGTACGTCTGCTTGCTGCGCATGCGCCGTCCTCCAGGGAGATGATACGGGCAGCATGGTAAGCCACGGCACGCCACTTGTTTGCATGTATTACATGCAATGTACCCTGCCAGCTTCCTGGGAATCAAATGTCCGTTAGGTTATGTTGCAAGTGTGGTAGGTGTGACACCGGGTACCCATCCGCTCTGTGTGCATGTTTGCAGATCGGCCTGTACCTTAAGTTCTACTATGATGCCATGGAGGAGAATCGCAGGGCGTCACAGCGGATGCGAGAGGTATGTTGGCAGAACGGTAGCAGTGGCAGTACCAGGCGCAGGTATGGTAGTACCGTGCCAAGCTGTGACAAGTACAAGTGTGCTACAGTCCATAGCCCTAACCCTATAGGTTACTAAGACGGTGAAGCAGTTTTAGAATGGGACAACATGTGTTGTAACTAGTAGTACCAGGTACAGTTGTGTTAGTGCAAGTGGTGGGGTTATGCAGGGATGTAGGGCCCGTAGGGCGCCTACAAGGTAACACAGGCTTTGGGTGGCACAGCATGTGTAATGGCTGGCAGTGGCTCAGGGACGTCTCAGGAGGTGTGCGCACACGAACGCCAGCAGAAGCGCAAGTACATGCCAACACCCAGCTTGCTGTCTCTCACCTCCGATTCAATGGTGTCAATCCTCGACAACACCATCGCACTTGCGAAAGCTGACCCCCCTTGTGACCCTTGCAACCCATGCTGATGCCCCTCCGCCCCCCTCCCTTCCCGCCATCCACAGCTGATGCAGCGGGACCAGCAGGAGCAGCTGAGCATCAGGCGGCAGGAGCTCATCAAGGAGAACGCCCTGGTGGTCAACAAGATGGCAGAGGACAAGATGCAGGAGCTCATGGCGCAACTGGGCGTGGGCGTCAAGCAGGTGAGGTTGCAGGAGGTGTGGGAAAATGTGAGGAGGTATGGAGAGGTATAAAGAGGTGTGGGGAGGTGCAGGTGTGCCTCAAGCTAAGCACTGGGGCCAGCTAGAACCCTGCGAGTGCGGGTCATCTAGAGGTCAGCATGCTTCCGCACCACAATCTTGATTGACTTCAGTCACCTTTCGGATACAGGTTGCTTTCACCTTTGAGAGCAGGCTTGCTTTTACTTGAATGTTGATGTTAAATCAACCCTGCGTATGCAGGCCATCCAAAGGCTGGACGATGTGCTGCAGCAAGGCCTTGTGGAAGAGATGGTGCTTGAGCTGCCAAGTGAGTTCCCTGCTGACTGGCTTGCAGACACTTGCAGTGGCAGTTGCAGCTCACATGATGTGGTTAGCTTGAGTTCTCAACACAAGGTGACAAGTGAAGGAGCGGAGTCATCGATGTCAGCTGTCCAAGCGTGTGCCTCACTGCACCCCTTTGCCGCTTCTCCCCTTGGTAGGTCCTCTCTCGGATGCAGGAGAGCTGCTGAAGGAGGCCGTTGACCTGGTGCTGCAGGTGAGAGGCATCGAGTTGGGGGCTCATTCGCCCCTCATGCTATCAAAACAGCTGGCTAGATGCCCAGACCACAGCATCCCGCGCTGCAGCTGCTGCTGCTGCCGCTGCTTTGCCTGCAACCACATTTTGTTTGTAACGTCTTGCATTGCCCTGCATGCACGTGCTGCTCACAGTCGCACCTGCTCGACACGCCAGAGTGCCGGGAGCCGAGCATCCTTATGCAGCAGCTGCAGCAGACGCTGGCCATGATGGAAGATATTGGCACAACCGCCAGCAGGCAGGAGGGCCAAGAGGACGCAGCGGAGCAGGGCGGCGACCACGGCGGCCAAGGGCAGGGGGAAGGTGCGGCGGCTGGGTCCAAGCATGCAGACGGGCTGATGGCGCGCGTTTGCCAGCTGCTGCTGGGCATTGCCGGGGCGTGGCAGAGCTTTGCCCGGCTCTGGCGTCTACTCAGGGAGAGGGCAGCTGCCGGGCAGCTTCCCTCGTCCACCGGCGGCGGCGGGGCGGGCGGTGCCGCTCCGCAGGCAGCATGCCCCCGCAGCGCCGCCGAGGTCGCAGAAGCTGCCCGGAACCTGGCCAAGGGCACCAGCCTGTCCGCGCTAGCCCAGCTGGAGCAGGAGGTGTGTGACTTCTTTGGCATGGGCACCTGGCAGGACCTGGGGCAGGGTCCCTCGCTGCTGGCGGCGCTGCAGGCGGACCCACTGATCCGCGGCGCGGTGCTGGGATCGGCAGGCATCGACGGCACGGGAGTGGCGGGGCGCGGGCTGGATGAGGTGCTGGAGCTGATGCACAGCGTGGCCGGCGGCTGGGCGGAAGGTGCGCGTTGGTAACCTGTGGTGTAGGGTTCCGGGTGTCAGGGTTTCGGGTATAGGGCTTGCGCTCAGGACCAGGGCTCTCGCCAATAAAGAACAATCCTGCCCTGTTTGGGAGCAGACCCTATGCCAGGTTCTTGGGGCCGCAGGCTTTGAAAGAGACACTAATGTCGGCACTCAACGCAAGGGTTGTGACCAGCCTGTATCTGTGCTAGCACAGATGGATGGAAGCACTTCCATCCACCCTGTCTTTACAGCCTCTGGGAGGGGTTCCAAGTTCGTGCCTCATGGCTTACCAACTTGTTTCTTTCCTTCTCCGCCTTGCCCGATGCACGTGCGCAGAGCAGCTGCAGGAGCGGGAGGCGCAGCGCACGCTGCAGGCGGCCGTGTGCTTCCACTTCCAGGTCCTTGACTGGTCATGCCTGGGCTGCGGTACACTCAGGTGAGAGGGGCTGTACAGCTGATCTCGGCCTGCAAGGCAGCGGCAGGGTGAGCTCACTGGCCAATGCAGCTTGGGTCTGCAGCAGTGTGGTGGGCAGCGGGGTTGCAAAAGCAAAACAGGCACAGGCTAGCCGTTGGTTTTCCATGATTTGCAAGGCATTTCAAGGAACGGCGCTGTGTGTATCGCCCTTGCCTCACTGCCTCACGCACTGTGGCTGCTAGCCCATGCCAGCTTGCTACACCTGCCCCCTCCTGACACCCCGCTTCACGCGTGCTTAGCCACATCAACATATGTGTGGGGCCGCATGCAAATACCATCCATATTTTGAGCCAGTTACATTGCGCAGCTGCGTGCACGTCCGTTGTCACATGTGTGTGTATGTTTGTGTACTACAGTTACTGCATCGAGCAGTACATCGCTAGGCGTAGGGAGAGGGCGTACGAGCTCCAGGAGGACCATGAAGATGGCGCGCCGGAGGTCAAGGTGGTGCCGCTGGCGGCGGTTGCTGCGCAGCATGTGGCAGGTGTGTAGGGAACATCCGGGCAGGGTTTGCCTGAGTTACCCGGGTTGTTGCGCAGCGCATTGCAGGTCAGGTTTCAAGGTTGCAGGCATAGCCGATGTGGCCAAGGGCCCCGGGGCACTTGGCTTGCGTCCAAACAACCCTTGTAGCTGCCAATTGCTAGTTGAAACTAGGAAATGTGCATCGCCCCTTGGTATCTTTGTGGCTATGAACACCTATAGCTACATCACCCAGTAGGTGTGCATGGCCACCTTGTACCCTTGCATCTTGGCATCCTTGTAGCTATCACCCAACAGTGTGCATAGCCGCTTCGCATCCTTGTCCCCTTGATATCCTCACAGCGGTCACCCAACAAGCGTGCATTGCCTGTGAGGACTCGACTTGGCTGGAGGACTTGGAGGCAGAGGCACTGTCGTGCCTAAAGGCTGTGCCACCGCTGGCGGAGCTGCACGAGGCCAGCATGTGGAACCAGGTGGGTTGACGGAGAGGAGAGCAGATTGCAGCTGCAGTAGAGGGTTAATGTGAGAAAGGTATTGCAGACTGCAGTGTAGTGCAGACTGCACAGAGGAGAGCAGACTGCAGTGTAGTGCAGACTGCACAGAGGAGAGCAGATTGCAGTGTATTGCAGACTGCAGTGTAGTGCAGACTGCACAGAGGAGAGCAGACTGCAGTGTAGTGCAGACTGCACAGAGGAGAGCGGACTGCAGTGTAGTGCAGACTGCTCAGAGGAGAGCAGACTGCAGTGTAGTGCAGACTGCAGTGTAGTGCAGACTGCACAGAGGAGAGCAGACTGCAGTGTAGTGCAGACTGCAGAGAGGAGAGCAGATTGCAGCCGCAGTAGAGGGTTGATGTGAGAAAGGTATTGCAGACTGCAGTGTAGTGCAGGCTGCAGTGTAGTGCAGACGGCGCAGAGGAGAGCAGACTGCAGCTGCAGTAGAGGGTTAATGTGCAGACTGAAGTGTAGTGCAGACTGCGCAGTAGAGAGTGCACCTGAGAAAGGGCTGAGGAGGGCAGGCTTTGATAAGATTGTACTAGGGAAAGGGCTCGGGAAAGCAGGCTGCAGTAGAGAGTGTAATGACTAGGACGGTGAGGGAAGCAGCCTGCACTGGGTACAGGATCATAGGATTGCTCGCTGCGCCCTTTCTTGTCCATTCGGGCTTACCTTTCCTTCAATGGTGTCGGCTATTGTGTTGCAGGCTTGGCTGTTGTTGGCACGCACACCCTCCTGTACCAGCTGCCTCTGCACCTTCTGCAAAGGTCATGCACAGCAGCCTTGCTACCCTGCCAGCTGCAGCACTTAACGGACTGTTGAACACCACAAATGCTCTCCACAATTTACTAATGTCACTGATATAAATCATGGCCCTTATCCGTGCCCCCCCCCGTCCTCTTCCGCAGCGCTTTGCTCCAGCGCTCGGGCCCCTTCGGCAGTACATCGCCGAGCGGTGCCCGAGCCTGCCGCAAGTCCTGCTGGAGGCGCCTGGTGGGGCGTGCCTGTACGTTGTACCTCCCGGGCTCAGCATGTACAAACTGGTGGCTGCGCTTGACATGGTGAGTGCCAGGCAGCTTCTCTCTGGGTGTAAGTTGCAAGCAAAACTGTGTGCTGGGGCCTGCCTGTAAGTTGTACCACCCGGGTGTCAGAACGTACAACCTGGTGGCTATGTCTGTTGCACTTTGTGTTTGTGGAAGGCTCTTCTAGCACACGCCCAATGCTGCCAGTATTTGGTCAGCATTGACGTGGCTAGTGAGTGTTTGAGTGTTTGCCTCCCAATGTGGGTTCTGATGCCTGTGAGCAAGCTACTGACGCTGATCACCGGCGCCCTTGGTTGTCGCCGCAGGGTGACGCGCTCGGTACCGCAGCCTGCCTCACCAGCCTTTCGGTACAGTCCACCCTGGACGGCAGCAGCCGCAACACCGGCGGCAGCAACAGCAGCAACACCAGATACGTAGGCGGCCTCTCTGGGGCCCTGCAGGCGTGTGCGGTCAAGGTGGACGAGTTCGTCGAGGGCAACGTCGGGGCCGCGGACGGCGCGCGGCTGCCGCTGTTCCTGCTGTGCGCGCTGGCGCTCGTGCCGACGCCGGAGCTGAGGGCGGTACTTGCAGTACGCGTCGCTGCGCGGCACATCACGCCGCAGGCGGCTGAGCTGCTGCAGGCACTGCAGTGCGAGCCGCAGCTCGTTGCGGCTCTGATCCGGGACTGTACCCGCCACGCGCCGCAGTACAGCGTCCTGGCGGCTGGCGGCCTGTGCCCCGCTCGCCTGCGCATGCTACTGCGGGAGCTGGCGCCGGTGCTGAGCGTCAAGCAGTGGGCGCATGCCGAGGGGGGCCCGCTGAGGTCACCGGAGACGGCGGGAGCGGAGGCGGCTGCAGCTGTTTCGACGCATGGTGTTGCGGCTGTTGCTGCAATAGCTGGCGCAACAACAGCTGTATCAACAGCCGGCGCAGCGGCAGGGAGGGAGTCACTTGCTGCAGCAGGGGTGCAGGACACAGCAGTGGAGGCCTCGAGGGCAAAGCAGGGCGCGGACGCAGCTGCCCTGCAGCCAGCACCTGACGCCAGCACTGGCCCTGGTGCTGGTGGTGCCGCAGGCAAAGCTGCAGCAGCCGCAGAAGCGCAGGCGCGGCGTCCGGCAGTGCCACCTACATCAGGCAGCGCTGCTGAGCTGTCAGGGAGCCAAGGGCAGGCAGCGGAGGGCGTGGATGGCAGCGGTGCAGATGTCAGCGACGCTTCTGGTGCACACTGCGGAGGTGTAGATGCTGTTGTACCTGATACATCAGGAGAGGTAGGGGCTGTCAAATCAGGGGCCGAGGCAGGTGCCGAGGTATCCAGCGCTGGCGCCCCGGTTTCTGCAGCTGGAACAGTGGCGGGGGCGAAGAGTGCGGGCGTGCTGGCGGCGGAGGCGCTGATTGCGGTCATCAGAAGCGACCACCAGCTGGATGCCGACGGCAACATTCCTACCATCGCAGGTGAATGGTGGCACGGTGTATGAGGGCAGGTGAGGGAAAGGCAGTGCGGTGGGGCAAGCCAGGGGTGGGCGTTGGGGCGGTGCAGCTGTGTACGTTGTTGCTGCGCCCGCGGCAGTTCTTGCTGCTGAAGACTGTACGGAGCACAGGCAGGTAGGTGGATCGCCGTCTGTGAGTAGGTGGATCGCCGTCTGTGAGTAGGTGGATCGCCGTCTGTGGGTAGGTGGATCACCGTCTGTGGGTAGG
>JAWZTI010001066.1:0-13400 GCA_039880955.1 Chlamydomonas urium | reverse complement strand
TTGGTGGGGTGCAGACACCCCCTGGCCACAGGGGTGTGAACCAAGAGTGTAGTAATCTGGTTTAAGGGGCGAGGGGCAAGGGTGAGGGTGTGCCGTGGATGGGGAGGGAGCACGCGCTCCACTTGCAATCTGCCCAAGGGCGTAGCTCTTTCTTTGTTTCTTTCCACTTGTAACCTTTGGTGGGGCGCAGGCCGGCCTCCCTGGGGGGTGGGAACTAGAAGAGTGGGGATCTAGGTTCATGGGCTAGGGGCGAGGTAGGAGGTGTGCGGGGCGAGGGGCCTCGACTTGTGCAGCCCCGCTCCTGCGGTCCTTTTACTCAAAGCCTGCCTTTACAGTACCTCACTGCCCCCTCTGCCCCCTCCCACTTGAAGGCAAACTTGACGGGTGAGTTTGCAGTACCCACTTTACCCCCCGTTTCCGCCTCCCTCCGTGCTGCCACCCTCTTGCATCCCTCCTGACGTCCGGCCCTCCCACTCCTGACCCTACCTTTGACCTCCGCTGCAGTACCCTCCCTTCGCCCTGACTGCCCACTCCTGCACCCTTTCCTCCGCCCTGCCCCTCAGGCTCCCTCACTTGAAGGCAAACTTGACGGGTGAGTTTGCGATGCCTGCGTATTTGACAAACACCTTGACGCGCATGAGTGGATGCAGTCCCTGCAACTGTTTCTCTTCTGCAGGGCCTGCAGTGGGCCAGGGTGGGATGAGGGAAGGAAGGCAAGGAAAGTGTTGTTGTGAAGGGATCCGCTGAGGTGCAGTCCCTGGGAATGCTTGTACTGTGCAGGGCCTGCAGGGTGGCAGGGTGGGATAGGGCGAAAGCCAAGGGAGTGTTGCTGTGAAGCGGGTCAGCAAGGCAGCAGGGCAGCACTCAACACATCAGCAAGGGCGCAGGCCCTGAGACTGCTTTTCTTGGGCAGGGCTTGTGGGAGGTAGAGGGAAACGGACAAGAGCAGGACAGGAAGGCAACGAAAGCGTTGGTATGAGGGGGGATAGCAAGCCAGCATGCAGACACTGGTAAGCGCGCAGGAGGATAGAAAAGGAGGTGATGCTGGGTGGCAAAGGCACCACAGACAGACCGTTGCTTGGCAGCATGGCATCATTCCCCTGTGTACTGCAGTTAGCTCACACACAAGTGACGTGACATGACCCTCAGGCAGCGACACACTGTCAATCACTTGCATGCTGCCCCTGCCTGTGCTGCCCTGGATCTCCCCACACAAAGAGAGCGGCAGCGCTCTGTGTAGCCATCAGCTCACACATCACACCTGTGCAACAGGCAGCCTAGGCACCCAGCCTAGGCTGCCTAGCTAGGTACGTTGCCTAGCAACCAGCCTAGGCAACCAGCAACAACACACCTACATGGCAACACACCCTGGAATGAATTGAGGAGATCCGGTACATAAGTACCATAGCCATCACTCAAGCTCACCCATGAAGGCGATGGAGGGGTAGGTGCCGGGGAAGCAGGGCGGCAGTACATACGGGTACGGCCTCTGCAGGTCGTCGAGCGGTACGTCCTCGACAGCACGCGGCAGCGGTACCATTAGGGCGGGGTCCAGAATCGCAGCCCTGTGCAGTACCTTGGGGTACGGCAACGCCTTTGTACTGCCCCCGGCCGCGGCCGCGCCATTAGCGCCGCGGCGGGACGCACCGCCGGACGTTGACCTTGGGGAATGTACTGCCTTGCTGTTACTCCTCGCGGCTGGCCGGGCTGAGGAGAGCTTGGCGGCACTTGGGGCGGAGGCAGCTGTGGCGGAGGCGGAGGAGTCGGTGCTGCGGCGGGTCTGGAGCAGCAACTGCGGCGGGGGGCCGGATATCGCTCCGAGCTGCGCATCTTCCAGTATGGATGATGTGGGGGCCCCAGCGCCGAAGGAGAGGCGGCGGCCGGCTTGTTTCAGGGAGGCGGTGGCGGAGGTGGAGGAGGGACGGCCAGGTTTGTGGGGTGAGGAGGAGGAGGTGCGGGAGCGGCCAGTGCGAGTGGATGCAAAGGCCTGGCGTGCTGCTTCCAACTCTGCCAGCGCATCCTGTTCAGAGGACAGGGGAGGGAAGGGAAGGGAGGGGGAGGAAAGGGGAAGTGGTTGAGATAGGGATAGGCACTCAGTGCAAGGGAATGCCGGTGTGGCCGGTGCGTGTGGACGCGAAGGCCTGGCGGGCTGCCTCCAACTCTGCCAGTGCGTCTTGTTGAGACAGGGAGGGCAGGGGGAGGGCAGGAGGAAGGCAGGGGGAGGGCAGGGGGAGGTGCCGGAATAGAAGGGGGCATTTACTGCAAGGAGGTGAGTAGTGATGGGTAGGTACTACTCACTGAGTATCTGACAAGGGGGCTGTGTTGATGTGAACATTCTCAGCCTGTCCCCTTGCTGCTCTCAGGCGTCTCAACTCCAGCTTCACCTTCACGCGCGTTGGCAGCCCTTCCATGTCAGCCCCTAACGAGCCCCAGACAGCCCCCCCTCGCCAGATTAGCCACTTTTCCCTTGAAATGTTCAAAGATTCTGCCCTCCGCCCCATGACAGCTCCAGCCCACATGTAAACCCACAGCCCGTTCACGTTATCTTAACATGCTGATACACTGCAACTTACCACATTTCACAGCGCAACCCCACCACACGATTACAACCCTCTCAACATATCCATACCTCTGCAACCCTACCACAAGACAGCCCAACAACCCCATGAGCCCTCTAAGACCCTACAGCCCTTCAGCCCCGTCCAACGGCCCCCGTGCCTCGTCCAGATCGTAGTTGCTCCAAAAGGAGCTAGCGGTACCAGGGCGGTCTCGGGACGATGGCCGGCTTGCAGGGGACCGTGTGGACGGAACCGCAGCTGCCGAAACCGGCGAGCCCCCCCAGAACTGAAGCGGCGCACTGCTGCTGCTACCCTGCACGCCCTCGCCCTCCTCGTCGCCTGCCCTGTCTGGCCCAGCCGCTGAGCTGTCGCTCCCACGCTGCCCCTCACACGCCCCTGCGCCTGCCCCTGCTCCTGCCCCTGGCTTTGACCTGGCAGCAGGCGCTCCCTGCCTGTGCTGCGTCCTGGGGGCAGGGACTGTACCCCAGCTGGGTGCCAGGAACAGACCTGCATCTGCAAGAGTCAGCTGCGTGCAGGTGCGCGATGTCTGATTCTGATTCTGATTCTGGTGCCGATGCTGATGCTGATGCTGATGCTGATGCTGATGCTTGGGCAGCGGGGGTTGGCCGCTCAGGCCCCTGCCTGCCCCAGAGCCTGGCCCCAATCCTATCCCTAACCCTGACCCTGACCCTAGCCCTAATCCTGACCTTGATGCTCTCGCTGGGGCTGGGTTGGGAAGGGCAGCAGCTGATGCAACGCCTGCTGTTGCAACCCAAGAGGCAACGTCACCCAGCCGTGACTTCATCGGATCATCCGCCCCCACAAGTGCGCCCTCCCTGTTGCCGCCTCCCGCCGCCTCTTCCCCCTCGCCCCCTTGCGCTTGTTGAGCCACGCTCGGCGGCTCAGATTCACTTTCTTGAGCGGGGAGGTCAGGGGTAGGCACTGCCTTCCCTGAGCCACAACATAACCCTGACCCTGTGCATGAGCTTAGGGTTGTCCCTTCGCCGCTGTGCCCCGAGCTCTGCTCGGATTCTAGCGCGCCGTCCGCAGCCTGTACCGCCTCTGGGGCGGAGGCGCGGTACACGTTGGAGCTTTCCCATGTACCCTGTACCGCCTCTAAGGTCGAGGGGCGGTAAACGTCGGAGCTCTCTGATGCGCTGTCGTCGTAATCTGTCGATGGGTCCGAGGCAGGGCCACTTCGCCACTGACCCCTCTGCTGCTGCCCCTGCCACTGAGCTTGCTGCTGTTGCTGCTGCTGCTGGCCCCGTTGCTGCTGTTTGGAACCCAGCCCCAGCCGCTGCTGCCGCTGCTGCTCCGACACCTGCGCGAGCCTGATGTTGAGCTCCGCGATCGTCAGCTGCGCCACCGCCCCGCCACTTGTACCGCTCGTACCACACCACGCTTCAGCGGCCGCCACTGCATCGCTCGAACTGCCACATTGTTGACCTGCTGCTGCCGCTGCTGCATCGCTCGAGCTGCTTCGTTGTTGATTTGATTCCGACGCGTGGCTTGAGCGCGAGTTGCCCCCCTCCCGGCCCACCGCCATCGTGTGGCTAGAGCCTGAGCCACGCTCCCTAGGCACGCCGCTCCCCGCACCATCCTCCGCAGCTCGCGACAAGGCATCGGCGGTGGCTGCTGCTACAGAGGAGGTTGCTACTGTGAAGAAAGAGGAAGGTGCGCAGGTGGTGGCTGTTACCAGCGCTGCGGCTGACGAGGCTGCTGCGGGGCAGGGTGCGGAGGAAGAGGCTGCCACCGCGGAAGAGCAGGGTGCGGAGGAAGAGGCTGCCACCGCGGAAGAGCAGGGTGCGGAGGAAGTGGCTGCCACCGCGGAAGAGCAGGGTGCGGAGGAAGTGGCTGCCACCGCGGAAGAGCAGGGTGCGGAGGAAGTGGCTGCCACCGCGGAAGAGCAGGGTGCGGAGGAAGTGGCTGCGGAGAAAGAGCCTGCTGCTACCGCCGCAGCGGGGTCTGAGAAAGTGGCCGCGGCCAGCGCTGCGGCTGCCGAAGCTGCTGCAGCCTGTTTGGAGGCCAAGCATGACTGCACCAGGTGGTGCTGGTGCTGTACATGCGGCTGCATGCAGGCTGCATTCACCGCAGCGCTGCTGCTGCTGCTGCCTGCCACTTGCATCACACCGCTGCCGCCTGCAGCAGGAGCTGCCGACAGCGGCAGAGCGGCTCCGTTGACGGCGTTGGCGACGCATGATACCTCTGCCGCCGATACCGCCGCCGCCGCCGCTTTCGCTAACCCCTCGGATTCGATTGACTGCCCAAATAGCAGGTGGGGCTTGAACGTGCCTTTGGGTGGTGCCCTGAAGGGCACGAGGCTCAGGCCAGATGCCGCTGCTGCCGCTGCTGCTGCTGAGGAGCGGGGGGGGGGGGCAGGCCATGAGCCGAGGGGGAGATGGGCAGGCTGTAGCTGCTGCGCACAAAGAAGCCCGCTGCAGCTGCCCTGCCCTCCCCCTTGCGGGTTTCCGAAGGCATGGCAGCAACTTAGGGCTCTCCCCCAAATGCTGCCTTGCCACCACCTGTTTCAGCACTTGTGCCCTGCTGTGCTGTTGAGCTGCAGGTGTATTATTGTCCGGCTGACGCTACGGTTGTGCATGGCTGAGCCACCCTACATGGCATGCCATGGACACGGAACACGCTGGCTGGCGCGGCGGGCGCTCTGGCACGCGGTGCGTCATGCGTTGCCCACTAGCGAGCCTTATTGCTGTGAGTGGTACGATGCTGAAGCTGAGCGTGGCTGTGTGATGTTGTGTTCGCTGACGAGAGCCACGACCTCGCGCCTCAGCGATGCCTAGTGAGAGATGTGCGTCCTCAGATGGTGGTATTGAACGTAAGGCGTAGCTGTGCGCTGACGGGGCCGGTGTTGCACAACGCTGACCTCGAAGCTGAATTCGTGGTTTCTGACTACAGGGGACCAAACAACGTTTTGTTTTACGAATCTTTGCACTGTTGACCAGCCCCTTGGACACAGGCCCCTTTGGAGCACTGGACATGCTCGCACGTAGTTCCCCATATAACACAACATCTGTGTGCACCATAATTGTGACAATCGAGTCACGCAAAGCGATTGTGGCATCCAGCACAACTGCATCCTACACCTCATACTCCTCCTCCTCACCTTCATCCGCCTTTTGTTATCCTGGGTAGTCAGAGGAGCTGCTGAAGCGGTGGACAACAACCAGGATGGTGCGATGGAGAATAACCAATTTGCACGCGTGCATTCAAGGTTAAATGCAGCTACACGGCCCACATCATCGGAAACAAGCAGTTGTGGTGTCCTGTACCCAAGAACAAACAAAGCTGCACAACACTGCATGTTTATTGCTCGCAAGACCCATCCGTGAAATTTCTAAACGCTTGCTAACTGCTGCATGGATTCATCGATGGGTAGTGGGATAATTCTCCTCGCAAGGGAAGCGGCAGGCGCTCACGTTCAGAGTCTCCTGCGCTATGTAGGCGAAGAGTGGAGGAAAGTAGCTGCGCCTGGACGCAGGGTGGGCACGAGAGACGGTGCAGTCGCCTGCACAGCAACACAGGGGGCAGCAGGTGAGTGCAGGCCATGGCGTTATCGTCGCAACAATGATGCAGCAGCACTGCCGCGCGGCATGCCTGGCAGCTGCATAGCTACATGCCCCAGCACAGATGCATGCCCCTGCGTGGGGTTTCCCGGCTACTCACCCCTGGGGATGGTGTAGAAGTTGTCGATCTGAAAGACGGTGTTGTTGTTGGGCAGCTTGAACCAGCAGAAGCGGCGGGGCGTCCTGCGCTCCTGGGGGGCACGGGATGGAGTACCCTGCACAACACACACAAGCAACACCACAATTTACCGCGTGCCATATGGGTCATCAGGTCATCGAATGTGCCATTAGGCACAGGGCATGGCGGCAAGTGCGCGTGGGTGGCAGTTTCCCTTACACCCTCTGCAGAGCATCCTGGTGCAGCTGCGCTGATCCGAGCTAGCGTAGCCTTGCTGCCAAGCCCCTGGAGCGAGGAGAGGCAATTGCAAAAGCTGCTGGCCGGAACTTACGTAGACGGGCATGCAGGTGGCGGAGTATGAGGCGTTTCCGAAGATCTCAGTGCGGATCTGGAACTGCAGGGATGACACGGTGCCGTTGAAGGTGCCCCACAGCACAGTCTGTGCAGGGTGCCAGGCAAGCAGGAAGGAGGGCAGGAGGGCAAGGAGGGCAAGGGGAAAGGCGAGGCGGGGAAAGGAGGGGGTGTAATCTAAACCATCCAAACGGGTGCATGCAAGATAGGCTGATACTTGCATCAGTGCCCAGCAATAAAGCTCAACCCACATGGCACACATTGACCTCTTAGCCGTGCCTGGTTGAGCCGCAGTTGTGTCTCACCGTGTTGAAGGGCTGGATGGGGTTCCACTCGGGTGCCGTCAGGTCAGTCAAGTGGACGGTGTGGCCATACTGGGCATCTCCATACTGTGCAACACCATAAAAAGGCGCAACAACAGTGAAGTGCAGTCCCAGGCCGTCAACACGCAAGGTGCAAGCTCGCCTCAAAATCTCTGAGTCTCAGGGTGGGCACTGGCCGCTCAAGGCAGTGTCTGTTACTAGGGCCTGCCAGCATGTGGGCTGCAAGTTGAATATGCCTCTGGTTGAAGCAGCGATTGCTGCTGCATACCACTCACGTTGGCAAAGGGGCTCTTAACGAAGCAGTCAACTGCGACGGGCTGGAACACGTCCCAGAAGGAGGACTGCAGGAGGCGAAGGAGGCGAGCGGAATGCAGCAAGAGCAGGGGGATGTGGTCAAAGGTTTGCTCTGTTTGCAGCGCAAACTTTGCACGCTGTCAGGCACCACAGATCCACGGCGTGAAATGTGTATTGCCGATGGCTTGACCTCTTTCTCAACATTCACGATACTTGTGGTATGACATCTGTACACGTTGATTCAGTGGCACTTACTGGGGCCATGCCGAAGCAGGGGCCACGCGGGTAGGGGTCATGGGCCCAATAAGCGTCGGTCGTGTTGCGGTTTAGGTACTCATAGCTACAAAGGCATGGAACGTACAAGAATCGAATCAGCCCCTGCAAGGACTGCATGCTGTCCCTTGGCCATGGCTCCATGCCGCAGTGCATGACAATCGAAGCCTGACCGCACCTCATCAGCCACTGAGACTTGTCCCACATGCCAAGCTGGGTGGGCACAAGACCACCAGCAGGGTGACCTGCAACAGGGTGGCCACGGCAGCAGCAGCAGCAGCAGTGCTGATGGCTGCTATGCTCAGCACATGTGAGGCAGTGAACAAGGCAAAGGCGCTGTTGCTTGGCTGATCCTCACCGCTTGGATTGTACAGCAGGCGCATGTAGGCGTAGGGGCTCTGCTCGCGACCGTCAGTAGGCCAGGGCAGCAGGATTTCGTGGATGCCCTGCCACATGAAGGGCTGCTGGCCATTGTTCACAAAGCTGGGGGCGCCAACGAGGGGGTAGCGATTCATGGGCAGACTGGCCAGGAAGGCAGGGTCCAGGAAACCGGAGGAAAATTCCGCGCCCATGGCACCCACACGGCCATAAGTAGTGTAGGAGATGAACGTGCGCACAGTCTCTGTGGACTGTGCCAAAGCAGTTGTTGCATGGGGTCATAGGTCAGAAGTGCGTCATCCCCGGCGCTGCGCTGCCGCTCTCAGTACTCACGTTAGAGGGCTGGAAAACGCCGCCGTAGAGCTTGTAGGCTGCACAGGGGCACAGCAAACAAACAGGTGCATGTCGTCAGACTGCGATGCTCCCAGCACGTCCTCGAGCTGTCGGCCATGCTCCTGCGCTATTCACAAGCAGGCTAAGCCCTCTCCGCTTGTTGACTTTAATGAGCCGCGTGCCGCTACAGCAGACAAAAGGCCCCACCCGCATGTGTGCTTTGAAGCGCACTCAGGATGGCCAGCGCAGCCAGCCACACGTTGCACGTGCTGCGCGTCATGGCGTCCTTGGCGATCGGCGATCACTGTCGTCCCCCGGCCAAGTGGGCTGCGATCTCACACTTCCACTGTCACACCCCTGTGGGGGTGGAGCTGGCGAGCCTTGCTTGCTAACATTGCTTGCAAGCATCTTGCAAGCTTGTAGGCCAACAAACGAACTACAGATGTCCCCTGGCAGGAGCTGTGCAGCCCCAACAGGTCTGCGCTGCTGGATCACCAGTTTTCCACACCTGTTCTTGTCAAGAGCGGCAGCAGAAGCAGACGCAGCGGCAGATACTTGCTGAATGCCTCCTTGCCAAACAGGCGACGCCGGCCGGTAGCAGCAGCCAGGGTCATTCCAGTTGGCATGTTGGCACCATGTTTAAGCATGCGGATCCAGCTCACCTCAGCATGTTCGCCTCAGGAGGACCCAAGCAAGCAGCAATAACCAGACTTTCGGGCACGGGTCGAGCGTTGTTGAGCAGAATCCCTCAATGGCCCAGTTGCAGCTCTGGCACTGACTCCAGCGCTCAGCATCCAACGCTATTGAGGAATTCTGCTCCACAAAGCTTGAAATTAAGCGCTGGAGTCAGTGCCAGAGCTGCAACTTGGAGCAGCTCAGCGTACTTACACCAGGAGGACCCGGGAGGCGGCAGAGATGGCTACTGCATCCAGTGACTGGATTTCAGTCCCCTCAGCAGCAAGCAGCCAAGAAGAGGGCTGCAGCACAGCTGTGTGTGCAACGGATCATGGCCACGTCACGTGTGTCATGTGCTCAGCAACCAGCATCGCTCCCTCCACAGAGGTTAGTGCCGATGTTGCAGGCTGCAGCCCAATCAGCATGTGCACACGTCTCGCATCAGGGGCAGCGGAGTTTTCATGCTCCAGCGGCTGTGTTGCATGCTCGCATGCTCTGCCAGTGCATCGCGTTTGCTTTGGCATTTGCCGCCAGCTCTGAGATGCCAAGACCTGGCCCTGAACCCTGAACTGACATCAGTTCACACATGCGCGCAAACCCTCGCACTACACGCACGCGTTCCCGCGCTGTTTCCTTCTTGACGAGGCGCCGAACCATGCCGTTGCTCAGTCATACGCCCGCATTCTGGTGCGCGTGAGCTGTTGAGCGGAATTGGCAGGCGCGCAGACAGAACGTCGCTGACGAGGAACTATGACATGCGCTTTGCAGGGCTGCTCTGGCTTGCCTGCTCCTGCTACAGCTGGAGACCCAAGCCAGCTCCTTGCTGGCTGTTCTGGGGCTGCCCCAGCTCACAACCTGGCTGGCCTGTGCTCTATGGCCCTGGCCCTGGCCCCTGAAGTGCATGCTGTCGGCTGTGCGCCGGTGGCTGATGTTGGGCAGCCTGAAAGGCAACTCGCTGCTGGCATCGCTGTCCAGGCAGGAGCTGGTGGCTGTGGCAGATTGGCTGGTACACGCACAAGAGGACGACCCTCTGCTCATCCTGAAGTGGGATGCCGCTCGGGAGGCAGCAGTGACAACAGGTGGGCCCTTGCTGTTTCACCCGCACAACAGTCTTGCGGTCTGCTCTGTCATAATGCAGCACGTCGGCGTCCGGAGTTTTAGCAACGTGGCTGCAGGCTGACAACTCGATCACTCATGGGTCATGTCTGCTTAGCCAGCTGCCTGCTGGGAAAGGGTCACGGTAGTCATAGCTTTGTGAAGAAGCCTGACTCAGGCCTTGGTAATGCTCCTTGCAACGCATCGCAGCGTTGGGCAGTCCGGTGCGCCCCACCATCATGGCTAGCCTGCTGGCGGCTGACGCCAGAGCGCACCCTGACGCCCCCGACACCGTCTTCTGCTTTGCATCTTTTGGCGACGTGCTGGCAGCATGCGAGAACGTTCTGCTGGGAACTTCAGGCAAGTTTGGGGGATTGCTGTTCCAGACCCGTACCGTGTGTGTGGCGCATACAGACTCTGTTTGGAATGCATAAGCAGGGCAGTCCTCAAACAGTCCTCAAACAGTCCACAAACAGTCCTCAAACAGCCATTAAGAAGGTATTTCTACCCAACTGCACGGTCGGGGGCGGGGACCCACAGGCAGCAGAGGGGAAGGGGCCAGGGGGACCCACAGCAGCAGTACGGACCCTTAGGTGGCAGGAAAGTTTGCGGGAGGGCTACGTGGACATGCTGTGTGGGGATGAGGATGTGCAGCAGAAGCTGAGGGAGGTGGGTGTGACGGTGGGGGTGGATGAGGCAGCCAAGAGGTTAGAGGAGGCGGTGTAGCTGGCAGCGGAGAAGGCGGACACCATGCTGGGAAAGGTGTTGGGGACTACTATGGTGAGGGAGGTGAAGGCTGGGCGGGGTGCTCAGGGACAGCGGCCGCGGAATCAATGGTATGATGATCCCTGCCGCAAGGCCAGGGCTGAGGGGGTGGCAGCGGAGGCGGCGTATGGGCGGGGCTCGGCGCAGGCAGTTGCAGCATGGAAGGAGTATAAGAGGGCGGTGCGAAAAGCTCAGAGGTGGTGGGAGGCGGCAGAGGTGGATAGGAGGCGGCGGGAGGTGGCCCGCGACCCTAGAGCCTTCTGGTCGGAAAACAATGGGCGGAAGCAGGCAGCGATGGTGGGCATGGCTGAGTGGACAGAATACTTTAAAGGGCTGCTCCTAGCTGGGGAGGGAAGGGGGGTGCCAGACCCAGAGCTGTGTGACTGGCTGTTCCGATGAGGCTTCTGCGGAGAGGGTAGGCTGCTGGGGTGGACGGGCTGCCGCCTGAGTTTGTGAAGGAGGCTTGGGTGGAAGGTGTGGGGGGGCAGGGAATGTGCTGGTGCAGCCGGTGGAGCATCTGTTAAAAAGGGTCATTCAGGAAGGGTACCCTGAGGGGTGGAAGGTTGGGTCCATCTGCCCCGTGCCTAAGAAAGCAGGGGCAACTGAGATGGACGAGCATAGGGGTATTGTGCTGGGACCAGTGCTGGCGAACTACTACTACTCTACTCCCTGGTGCTTCTTGGCAGGCTGGATGAATGGGCAGAGCGGTATGGGGTGCGTGCAAAAGGCCAGTTTTGCTTTAGACGCGGCAGGGGGACGGATGATGGGGCATTTGTCCTCAATCATGTGATTGAGGCGCACAAGAGCTGGGGGAAGCCAGTTTATGCAATGCTTGTGGACTTCAGGAAGGCCTATGACAGTGTGGACAGGCCCACACTTTGGCAATGCCTAGAGCAGCTGGGGGTCCAGGGTAGCATGCTGCGCACTCTGCGCGACATGTACTGCCGAGTACAGCTCAGGGTGAGGGCTGGTGGGTCCTTGGGTGAGGTGTTTGAGTCACAACGGGGAGTGAAACAGGGAGACCCCCTGTCACCCTTGCTGTTTGGCCTGTTACTGGAAAGGGTGGAGGAGATCCTGGGCCAGCTGCACCCAGTAGGCAGGGTGCAAGTTGGGGGCCAGAGGGTGGCCTCCCTCGTGTATGCGGATGACTTGGTGATCTTGGGAGAGGATCCTGGGTTTGTTCAAGCAGCCCTTGATGAGCTGGCAAGGTGCTGTGTGTGCGTGTTGGAGGTGAACCTGAGGAAGAGAGTAAGAGTTGTTTTCAATCCGTGCCCTGCAGGGGATGGGAGCGTGCGGTGGAAGTTTGAGGGTGAGGAGGCACGCAGGCAAGGGGAGGCCATATACCTGGGCAGACACTTTGATGCAGCGCAGGGGGTGGAGGGGGCCTGGCTGAAGTTGCTAGGCAAGGCGCGCAGGTCGATGTATGGGGCACGGAGGCGTTGTGGGGTGCTTGGGGCTGGTGCTGCAGACCTGCAGCTGCACCTGTTTGAAGCCCTGGTTAGGCCAGTGATGGACTTTGGGGCAGCAGTATGGGGACCTATGCTGGCTCAGGCGGGCGGGGTGAAGGAGGCAGAGGACCTGTGTCTGCAGTTCCTGCGGCTGACCTTTGGGATGAAATCTTCTGCGGCAGGGGTGGTGCTGCTGCGGGAGGTTGGCTGGGCCCCGGTGTGGGCGACTTGGGTACGCCGTGCCGCGCGTTTTCGGAATGGAGTGGTAAAGAGGGGGCAAGGGGACCTGGTATTGGCAGCCCTGGTGGAGAGCTGCGACATAGCGGCAGCAGGCGGGTCCTGGGGTGGCCCGATACACAGGTGTTGGGCCGCCCATATGGCTGCGGCGGTGCGGAAGCTGGCTTGGGGTCTGGGTAAAGATTGGCGGGCGGACTTAGTGGGCCTGGCAGCGCTCCCTACAGCGCTGGTGAGGGGGACTGGTGAAGCAGGTGGGCAGTGGTGGAGGCTTGACCTGAATGCTGGGGGCCAAGCGGCCATCAGCCAGGGGAGTGCAGCTGCTCTGCAGGTCAGGGATGCTCCGGCATGGATGAGGGAGGGGTTTAAGATTTATGCCCACCACCGCTGGTTTGCGCTGCCGCTGGGGGGAAAGGAGAAGGAGGGGCGACGGTTCTGGCAGGTGCTCAGGAGCAAAGCAGCCGCACGAAGGGTGGCGCAGCTATGTATGGCAGCGCATAGGCTGGCCATAGAGGAGGGCCGATTCTCTGGGGTACCTAGGGCCAATAGGGTTTGTGTACTTTGCCAACAAGGCCAGCGCGAGGACGAGCGCCATTTTGTTTCCGAGTGTGCACGCTACGCCCTAATCAGGCGCAGGTACGCTGACTTGTTTAACGGGGCGGATGCCACGACCAACGTGTCTGACCTTGAGGTGCAGCAGTGGATGAATCCACCGAGCGGACGTGAAGCCGCATTTGGGCCCAGATTGAATGCTTTCCTGTTTGAGTGCTGGCTCTCTAGAGCGCTTGGTATGGCCATGTAACCCAGGGCTGTGGTTTGGCTGTTAGGAATTTTTCATGCGTTTGGCTCCCTTCACTTCAAATGGCCACACATGAGCCCTTTTCGATGTTGGTACCAGGGAATCCTGCCCGTTTTGGGGCAGGCGTCCTATGCGCCCAAGCGGTGCCCCCCAGGACTGTGAAACACACTACTAC
>JAWZTI010001065.1:3632-17016 GCA_039880955.1 Chlamydomonas urium | reverse complement strand
ACGGCTCGCGCCTCTGGCTCCTCTGAGCTGGTCCGCAGTCCCTGTGCACTGCAGGGCTGCTCGCAGCTCCCTCAGAGGGCACGGCTGTGTGCGGGGGGTGACCGCCAAAAACCTGACTGTCTGAAATTTGACAGCTGCAGCTGGCCTTGCCAGCACCGCTGCCACCTGGCGCGGGGTGGCGCTCGGTTCCCACGTCCCAGCATTCGCTGGGCGAGTCGCCGCTGGTGGTGCGGCCTTGACTCCCCGACTCCAGCACGTAGTCTGCCAGGCGGCAGCGCTGCGCTGGCTGCGCTGGGCTGGGGCGTTGGTGGTGCATCCCAGCCGCGACTGTGCTTGGCAGGGTTTTTGCGGACGACGGGCGCGGTGAGGCTGAAGGTGAAGGTGGCGCCCAGGGCAGGCGAGACAGGCACGCGCGTCGCGATCTTAAGCTCTACGATGCAGCCATAGGAATTGAACAGGGGCGCCGGGCCTGGCACCTGGACACTGATGCGCACGTTGCTCCAGGCCTTGGCACAGGAGGACACTGCAGGGAGGGGCCTGGGGCAGCGAGTGCAGGGTAACGTAGATGGATTAGCCACATGGTGCAGGGTTTTGCAAGAGCCCACTTTAGCCCACTTTGCAAGAGCCGGCTGCATGCTTGCAGTTGCTGGTGGGCTGGTTGTTGTTGTGCATGTTGACCAACGGCCCATGGGAAAGAGTTGGACAGTAGGACACTGCAGTGCAGCTGCTCAGAGGCCTGTAGGGGCAGCAGGGCGCCCTGCCAGCTGCAACTCAGGGCAACAGTATGAGATACGCAGCCACGGCCTGCGTTGACTTGTGTGCACTGCAGCTTGAGGGATGGCTGTTTGTAGCAGTTGCACGGGCGGCTGGCAGCAACTGCTTGACGCAACAACAAGCCTTCAGGAATTGTTCACAAGGTAGTATCGTCGGCTCACCCACAGGGCTGAGCCATGGGGCACTCACAGGCCTGGATCTGGATGCGCTGCAGCGTGTTGGACAGGTCCGTGTAGCAGGCGGAGCTGGCATTGGCGCCAGGGTTGGGGATAACGGTGCGGGTGACATCCTCACCGTCTGCCATGGAGGAGGTCTGAACCGTGATGGTGGAGGGGCTGCTGCTGAATTGGTAGTCCTGCAAGCAGCGCATGGCAGCATACACTGTCAGGCCCACAAAGGAGCGGTCTCAGTCAGGGTGGTGAATGGGCTGTTGGTGCTTGCAATCGGTGGCTTGCAGGATTAGGCAAAGTTCGCGGATGTGCATTGGCAGCATGGGTTGCATGGCGACTGGGATAAATGCAGGAGCATGGGCTTGCTGTTCATGGCATAGCGTCATTAGATTTCACATTGTTTGTGGGTCTCACCGTGCAACGGCAGCCTGGGATGCGGCTTGCACCTGCGTCTGCTGCCACAGCCCCTGCGCAAATCGCCACCTACCTGTCGGGAAGAGCATGCCACCCACCCCATGCCTTGCGCCTCTGGGAGGGCTTCCTAATCCACGCCCCAGGGCGTATCTCTTTCTTTCTTTCTGTCGGGAAGAGCCGCCACGATGCCAGCTGCGGCAGTAGCGTGCGCCAAGCGTTGTGCGGGGGCAAGCGGTGATGTGTTGTACGCAGAGGTCGACCAGATGCTGTGCAGTAGCTAGCAATGCCAGGCTGGCATGGTCACCTGCGCGCTGCACCCGCGCATCTGTCGCCAGCAGCAGCAGCGGGAGGAGCCCGCGCACGAGGACTGGCATTGCGAGGTGCTGTTGCGGGCCAAGGGGCGCGAGGGAGCGGGCATAGCGGGAGCGCCAAACAGGTACACGGCGGAGTTCTTTTAGGGGCGAGGGCGGTGCTGAAAACGGTTGAACGGCAACCTGCGCATCATCTGCACTTTTAGATGCAGCACCAAACGGGCCGCGGCCAGTGCACATCGCCAACGCAGCCCAGCGGCAGCGACAGATTCGCGGTCTGGGGGCAGGCCTGCGATGCAAGATCGGTCTAAGCGCCGGTTGCATGAGCCCGCCACTGCAATACCTGGCAGGTAACGCCCCTGCAGGTAACGCCCCAGCTGGCAGCCAGGCCTCGACATGCACATGCACATGCTGCTTGGCTGATTCTTACCGCATTATGACGCATGGTTCATATGGCCTGTATGGAGCAGAGGCCAAGGCATGGGTGTCGAGGGGGTCGTTCAGCAGTTGCCGTGCCAAGGCCAGAGCTTGATGTGTCAGAAGGCGCGGGCATCAGGTCCAGGTGCAGGCCTGACGCATGGCGACGATAGTTGCAGGCATCAGACCGAGGAGGCAGGCTGATGATTGATGAGTCATGTAGCTGGTGACTCCACTCCACTCCAGCGGTAGCGTCACAGCAGGCTGGTACCACCCACCCTTGCAATGTCGCACCCTATTGGGTGCAAGTCAAACGGGTAGAAGGATAAGTGCTAAGCTTGCATGGACTAAGCTGGATTGCGGATTGCATTTGCTGTTCGCTGACACGCACCAGACGCTAGAGCAGTCCAAGGGGCCCTAAAGACACAAGTCAGCCGCGACATCTGTCACCCTGATCTCTGTGCTGTCACATGCTGCAGAAGAGCTTTCCAACTTAGACTGCGCATTAGGGCGGTACAGTGTGACCGTTGCTATTCCTCAGCTTGTAGCGATCGCTATGCCTGGCTCTACCTCGGACGTAACATCAAACACAAATGAGAACAACAATAACGACAGCAAGCCACATGAATGGAAAGCATCGCGGCATGTTTGCCGCAGCAGCTGAGGCAAATTGTGCAGGTTCAGTTCATATGCCTGCAGATGAGGCGTAACAGGCCATGCAGGGTGAACGCTGTAAGTGTTACCCCTGCCAGGGTTGAATGCTGAAATGCGTGCAAATGTGCCCAGACGCCGGCGGCCCACACACGCATCCCACCTCAGGTGGGAGAGGGTCGTCGGCATCTGGTCATGGGTGGGCTATGGGGACATTGCATGCGCGCTGTGCTGGTGTGGATACGCAGATTTAAGCTCCTGCTGCCCCCTGTAGAGGTGCAGACAGGCAGCTCAGCCAAAGTTTCGGTAGTGCCAAGGGGTGCACACATTGGTGCTGCTTGCAGGTGGAAGTGCCCTGAGGCGTGAGGGGGAGCCAAGCCACACATGGGCCGTGGCATCGCAAATGCCCAGTCTTGAAGTGCTTAAATAGGAGTGACACATGGCTGGCAGCAGTAGGAGTCTGTGGGTGCCTGCCGCATGCTGTGGCTCTTCCCCCTAGCAGGCCTTCCCGCTTTGCAGCAAGCAGGCAAGGCACGGCTGGGCACAAGTTTGCATGTGTCCCACCCTGGGCAGAGCGACTTTCCCGCCGAAATCAACGGCCATTACCCTACTATACGTATGCTTTAGCAGCGCTGTCAGTCCTGAGCCCTAATCAGGCTCTACCCCCCAGCCTGGAAACCCCTGAAAACCGGCAGCCCTGGCGCATTGGGACATGGGCGCCAGATGCTCTGCCCCCATGAATGGCTGCATTGCACAACATAGCACAGATCCCTGTTCTCTCGCTTCACTGTTGAAAGCCGGCGCCTCGGCAGCGCTCAGCCCCTGCCTCCAACATACCTCTCACCATTCCGCCTTTCCCCCCGTTCGTCTGTCTCATGCCCATTGCCTCCTTAGCCCTGCAGGCCTTCCTCATCGTACATGCGCCCCTGGGGCGAGTTCAGGCCTCTATATCTCCACCTAATGCTCTGCGTCCAAAACCTGTCTATTGATCAACATCCGCAGCTGCACTTGTCTGTCACAGGCCAACCAGCGCGCTGTTGCCAAGCGTTTGGCAGGCGTACTGCCGGCATAAGCTTTTAGAAGCACTGTCCGTAGCGCATCAGCATGTCCTGCTGGCCCGCCCCCACACTTGTGAGGACGCCCTGCGGGCTGATGAACATCAGCTGCTGCTGT
Source organism: Chlamydomonas urium (assembly GCA_039880955.1). NCBI lineage: Eukaryota > Viridiplantae > Chlorophyta > Chlorophyceae > Chlamydomonadales > Chlamydomonadaceae > Chlamydomonas > Chlamydomonas urium. The sequence continues at coordinate 13,106 of JAWZTI010001065.1, read as the reverse complement.
GGCAGCCGTACACCTCCCATGCCCCCCACACCTCCCACACCCTGCATGCCCCCACCGCCCAGCACCTGCAGCGTGGAGCCCTGCACCAGTCCCTGAAGCCCCCCTTGCTCCAATCCAGCAACTGACAGCCCCATGCCCTCCCCGGCTTGGCCCATACCTTGCCCTCCCCTGTCACCAGGCCCCTCAATCGCCACTGCCCCGCCCCTGTGGCCACCGCCTTGTCCACCCACAAACCCCGACCCTGAGCCCCCGGCTCCCAGCAGGGCTGCCAGCTGGGACGTGGACAGGGTCAGGGTTTGGGCGCCGATCCCCTGCGACACAGATTGGCCAAGCCCGCCCCCCTGAGCGATGACGTAGGTAGGCATGCCGCGACCGCCGCCGCCTGCTCCTCCCGAGCCCCCGACCGATGTTAGAACCCCGCCGTTTCCCTGTGCCGTGCCGCCCTGGCCGCCCCACTGGCCCCCCTGCGGCCCCGCCGCCGCCGCCGCTGCTGCTGAAAGGGCTGCGCTGGCGTGTGGCTGGTGCTGGGGGCGTGAGGGCGAGGCTCCGGCGACGTCAGCGCTGGCTGCATCTCGGTTGTAAGCCGCCTGCTGCACGCAGCACACTCTTGCAAGCTCCAAGAGGCAGGCGCGTGCACCCTCCTGAACAGGCGGGCAGGTACAGAGAAGATGATCAAGCACGGCTCAGCCACCTTGATAAACATTTGACAGCCTCAAATGCAGCAAGCACCGCCGCAAAGCTACCATTGAACAGACACAGGTAAGCAAACTGGGATGATCCAGAGCACCAACAGCCGCTGATGACTCACCGGCAGTGCATGGAACTCGTCCATCTTTGCCGCCTGCTGCACGTCCACCCCAGGCTCAACCGCCGTCCACACCTGCTGCATGGACCCTCCTCCAAGCTGAAGCGGCGAGTCCAAAGCCATGGCAAAGGCGCCGTCTTTGCCCCGTGTCAGCGCCCCGCCGCTACCACTGCCACCGCTTCTGGAAAGCAGCTGGTGGGAGGCAGCCGGCCCTACCCCCGCCCCCGTCCCCGCCCTGCCACTGAGCTTTGCGGTCAGGGGCTCCTGGTAAGATTGGTACAGCGCTGGCGGAGTGGGTGATGGGGCAGGCCTGACGCCCATCGAGACCGGTCCCCCCGTAACCAAGGCGCGGGGCAGGGATGACAGGTCAGTCACAGGGGCAGCCCCAAGCGTCATCCACTCCTGCGCCCACTCCCCGCCGCCCCCTGCGGCTGCCAACTTGGCAGCCGGCCCCTGCTTGCCCCACTGCATGCCGCCGCCACCGCCGCCGTTCACGCCGCCGCCGCCTCCCCCAGCACGCGCCCCTAGGCCCGGGCTACCGCGTCCGTTGCTGGCCGCTGCGCCCCTGCCGCCCAGCGCCGCCTGCTGGCCCCCTGCAGCTCCTCCTCCGCCCCTGGTAGGTGCACTTGGCATGTCATCATCTTCGTCCCCGTCGCCCCCGTCGTCTTCGTCCATGTCATCATCGCCTTCCTGGTCATGCCTTGCACCCTGTCAGCAGGCACAGCACAGTGCACAGGCATTGCATGCGGATTCCGGTAGCACAGTTGAAGCCGAGGAAGTCAAGGCAGACAGCCAACAGGTTTCCTGCTTTGTCCAGGTCACCCGTCACTTTGTCAACATCAACAACTACAACCACCATCCATCACAGGAGTCGTGGGCAGCATGATCCTACCTTGAAGGCTCGAGGCTTGACATCGTCTGGTAGGTCCATGAGCTGCTGCAGATTGAGGCCCTGTGAGTGGAACCTGCGGGTTGCACACATGGTGAGGCGAGGAATGGGTTGAGCACACAGCATTGGAGTGGATTAACCAACAGCGTGGCAGAGAGTGGGCTGATCCTCAGTGCGGCAGGGCACGAGAAGGGGCACAACCTGCAGGTGTGGATTGTTTATAGCATGCGGCACACACACCCTTCCCGCCCCACCACCCAACCAGAGGAGACAAACAGAACAAGAGCAGCCTGTCCTCCTAACCTTTGAGAGCGGGGTCAGAGGGTACACACACACACGCACACAGACAACGAGCCTGCTGCCACCACCTCGTGCTAAAGCTAGTGCACCAAGGCAGATGCAATTGTGCGTAAAGGATCCCACCACCCTTGGCAAGCGCTGGCATACCTGTTGCGCAGGATCCCAGTTTGCACCTTGCGCTTGAGCGTCGCATTCCTGAGCGGCACATCAGGCAGTGCACGGAGGGTGATGACAGCGGCATCTTTCCACAATGACGCTGCACCATCTGAGTGCTGCTCGCTGCCTGTTGCATGTCACGCTGCAGTGTTGCACGCCACGCTGCACCATGAGGGCGCTGCCCGCTGCCTGTTGCATCAACATCAGAGTGGTGCTGCATGTCATGCTGCACTGTTGCATGTCACGCTCTTCCAACAGGGTGCTGCCTGCCGCCTGTTGCATGCCATGCTGCGCCATCGGAGTGCTGCTGCACGTCACGCTGCACTGTCGCGCTGTGCCATGGGAGCGTTGCTGGCCCTGTGGCATACCATGCTTCACCATCACAGTGCTGGGAAAGGGATGATGCCTGCCAATGATTGCCTAATGTTTGCCTAGCTGTGCTCACGATCCGTGATTGAGCTTATGCTCATGGCTGGTGATCACGCTCCTTACACTGCCACAGTCTTGCTTGCTGCTGACTCACCAGTGGTTCTTGACAGCATTGTCGGTGCGCCCTGGCAATAGCTTCGCGATGGCTGTACGCACAACATCAAGCAGCAGCACCGTGCAACAGCAGCAAGCGTTAGCGGCAGCAGCAGAAGCATGCAGCAGTATGCCGCAAGCGGAGAAGCATGGGTTGCCATGCTTGGTCTAGCAAACATCAGGCTCATGGTGCGGCGCGTATGGACGCCCACGCCCACGAGTGGCACTTGCACTTGCCCATCCTGCTGTATGCACAACCCGTGCGCATGAGATGGTACTGCTTCTGACATACATGCAACGCTGTGTGCCTCGCAGTTGGCGAAGTAAACCCTTTTGCATCAGCATCAGCTGCAGCTGATGCACCTGCTCCTCCCGCTGCGCCTACTGCACCCGCTGCACCCGCTGCGCCCAGCAGTCAGGACAGCATTGCCCCATCAGTCAAGACTCATGAAGCGCCATGCGGGTGCCATGGACACGCCTCACCTGCCCACTTGTTGCCATGCACGTCATGCGCCTGCGTGTGTGCAGTGTGGATGGGCAGCAGAGCAGCAGTGTGGCGGTGGTTCGCCCAGCACTTGCATGGCTGACGATTTAGCAGCAGGTGCGTTGCATGGCTGGTGCAGGTCCCATGCAGCAGGTTGCTCCGAAGTAAGCACAAGCCAGTCATGGTAATTCGCTACATGTGGCGCATTGACCCTGCGCCCGCCCATGCGCTGCTGCCACACCCTGACCTTCATGCACGCACCTGGATGATCACCGCATCCTCCCAGTCTGTGAAGGGGTCCTTGCGAACATCTGGGTTGAGCTGGTTGTGCCACCTGCATGCACGCATGCCGCGCAGGGCGCAGCTTGACCTCATGCAAACCACCAGGGTTGTAGCAGGGACGTGTTGCTGCTGAGCCTAAGCGCATGCAGCATGGCATGCTGCGTGCACGCACTGCTGCCAGCACAGGCGCAGGCCTGCAGCATGCGGTTGCAGGGCTCATCCCCTAACACCCCATGCCCTGGCAGTAGTAAACCAGTGCATGGCGACGCAGCGCTGAACTGGACCAAACGCACCTCAAGCGACAGCTCTTGCCGCTCCTTCCCTTGATCCCGGCCGCGATAATGGACCAGTTCCTCGTGCCATAGTGTTGGATGAGTTTGGTAAGCTGTTCATCCTCCTGCGCAGGCAGAACGGACGACCAAAGCGCCCGCGCGCGACGTGAGGGGCATTCAGTCCACGGGCGCCCTAACAGTTGCTTGCCCGCTGGGAAAACGAACGCGGCTGCAGGGCCCCTTGCCAACCTCAGCGCGCCATGCGCCCTTGCGCAGGTCATCGCTGCTTTCCATGCTGGTGCCACAGCACCGTGGCTGCAACGTTTAGCTGCGACCAGAGCGCTGCCGGTCGCGTCAACTCCTGCACAATGCCTTGGAACAAGTCGGCTGCCTTGCTTGCTCTGGCCTTGCAGCAGACCTCTTACGTGTTCCTGCTGTGTCAGACGCGATCGAGCTCGAACAGTTCAACTGCCCATTCGCGGAGTTGGGCCCACACCCAATTTCCGGGTGCATCACCAAGTTTGCTGCGCGGCAGCACGAAGGGTTGTGTCCCTTTCCTTGCTTTTAATACTCATGTTCCAGCAGCACCACGGTCTTTGAACAGAGCATGCAAGTGGGTGCATGCTATGCACTCATGGAGCTAGCTTTGTCACAATGCGTACAAGCACTGCTTGTTGCAGCGCTGCCATGACTTTCGCTTTTCGCCCTTATCTAGATCTGATATGATGGTTGCCTCAATGCGCATGTCGTGAGGCATGCGTTCCTTGCATGGCACATGATGCCATGCACAGCATTCCACAAAGCAGTTTGCCATGCAGACGTGCAGTGTGACTAGCACCACAGGCCAGGTTGTTGATTGCTGACTTTGTATCAACAGTCTGCACGAGGTACATGCGATCACTGCCACACAGGGCCTGAGTCAGGGCCCCTGACCATCCTCACTGAGGCCAGTCAACATGGTCAACATCAGGGAAAATGGGCTGGAATGCATTTACGTTGCATGCACACAGCCCATCATCAGGGAAATGACCAGTCTTCACACTGCCATTGCAGCCGTTGCAACGCTTCAGCATGCGATTGCTTTATATTGGAGACGACGTTCTTAGCAAACTTGTCTTGTAGGGGGCAGACGAACCAACCCAGCACACGCGTCAGCCTAACGTGTACAAAGCAGCTTCTGACTTGTGTGTGCAATGAACTGTACTGATGCATCAGGGGTGACATCCTGTTCAGTGCCAAGGGCCCACGGAAGCTATGAGCGAGTCACAACACCTCCTTGCACCGCAAGGTCGAGCAAAAGAACAAACACCATTCAACCTCCCACACATCGTGGTCGCTCTTCCATGCACCCAACTTTGGCTGGACCTGAGCAGTTGTTGCTTGCGCCTGCACTGTGGTGCTTCTTATCACCATTGCGACCTGCGGCTGCCACTTGGCGTTACAACGGAGCATGCTGGCCTGGCTTGGTGAGGTCTGCTTGCGGGCTGCAGAAACATTGCAAACACCTGCATGTGGGCGACAATAGCAGCAGCGACCAGGCCAGTCGCCTGACGCCCGAGCCGCGCTGCGCGCTGACGCGTATCGTCGCAGGTGGAGCGCGCAAGCGCAGGAAGACGGGCGACAGCAGCAGCGGCAAGCGCGCAAGGCGCAACAGCTTGCCTCAGCACCAGCCCCAACAGCACCAGCAGCTGGTCTCGACCATGCCCGTTGCACCACCTGGTCCCAGTTGTGCTCCTCTTCAAACGCACCAGCATCAGCAGCACGGCGCAGGCGCCAGCAGCAGCAACCATCGTCGCGACAGCGGCGCGGCACACGTTCCAGGCGCGGTGCCGCGAGCTCGCAACGCGCACGCGCCGCCGAGGGCCACAGCATCGGCGGCGTCAAGCCTGGACTTGCTGATGCTCACGGCACGCTCCACCCGCACCAGTGGCGGCACACAAGAGCCTGGAACCAACTGCAGTGAAGCAGCTGCGCCAGCGGCTGACGCAGCGCACCCAGCACAGCATGGCAGTTTGACCGGCCTGCTGCATGGCCCAGCTGTTGCAGGGCGTCGGCACCAGGCAGGCACCACTGCAGACGCGCTGCCAGGTTGTGCCGGCAGGGATTGCTTGGAGGTGCACCAGCGCAGCAGCAGGGGTGCTGGCCATAATCTGCAAGGGTTTGCCAGCATGCAGGGGAGGGACAGCGCTGCAAACCCGCCACCACTGACGTCGGCAATCGCTTTGCAACAGCAGCTGAGGCCAAAGGGTGAGCTGGTGCGGCTGGATGCAACAGCTGAGCAACGCGCCATGGCCGCACAGATGTCTGCCAGCAGGGCACCGGCCGATTTCAGCCACACAGCTGACAGCGCTGCAGCTACCTTTGACTGGGCCCCCTGCACAAGTGCTGCGTTGGCAGCAGCAGCGCACACACGGCACTGCCGCAGGGGTGCAGCTTCGGATCCGGAGCTCGTCAAGGCCGATGAACCTCCATGGGACCCAGGGACTCTGGGTATGGTGGTTATGGAGGAGCCTACCGAACGGGGTTGCGATTATGAACCAGCACAGGAGATTGAAGCAGCCGGCGCTGACGTGGCAGCGAGCACAGTCGCTGCCCTGCAGCAGCTGCAGAGGATCGCATTGGCGGCAGTTCATTCACCCGAGCAGCCTGGCCTGGGGTTAGACCGGTTGAAGGTAGGGGCAGGCCTGCAACAGGCACTGCCACCCGCGCCGACTGGTGTGACAATGGACAGCAGGAGGGACGACAGTCGACGCCAAGCACGCGCCAACATGCAGTGCCAGCAGCCTGAGTCAGGTTTAGTTGCGGCCGCAGCAACTGTGGCGGCGCCGGCGGCAACAGCGCCTGTGACTGGCACGCGGCAGCTGTCACAGCAAGACCAGCTTGCAGTGGACTGCCTGGGTTCTGCGCTTGGCATGATGGCCACAGATTATGCAGCCAGTGGTCACAACGGCTCTCACCTGTCTGACTCCGGCGGTTTGGATGACATCATTGCCCTGGCGCTCGGCGCCTCTGGGCCAGCTCCCCACCCTGAGCACTCTCAGCTCCCTCAGCCGCCCAGCTGCCCAGCAGCGACTGGTGGGTCGGCAGGAGAAGGCGCACCGATTGGGGATCAGCAGGCAGCCGTGGCAGCAGAGCCGGGTGCTGCGATTCTGATACTCGCCCCAGCAGTGGCACTGCAGCGCCCGCAGCCATTTGAGCAGGCTGCGGCAACGGGTCCAATCGGACTGTGGGCTGCGTCAGAAAAGGCGCTGCCGCTTCTGTCTGACGGGTCAGCAGCGGTGGCAGGGCCTGCGTCAGAGCCCAAGCAGTTGCGACCGGTGGCGGCGAAACCAGCAGCTCAGCCAGGCGCAGGTACAGGTGTACATTACTGTACACATGGTACACAGCAAGGCCTGCTTCCCCAAGGGCAGGCAGCTGCTGCAGCAGCGTCAGGGGCAACGGTGGTGACATATGGGCGAGACTGTGATGGGCAAAGCTCGGCGGTTGCACCTCAAAAGGGCTGCCGCGCCCAAAGGCCGCGAAAGGATGGGGCGCGAGGAGGGCGCGTGCAGGGAGGGAGTGTGCAGGGAGGGCAGGTGCAGGGAGGGCAGGTGCAGGGAGGGCAGGTGCAGGGAGGACAGGTGCAAGGTGAGCAGGTGCAAGACGAGCAGGGTGGAGGGTTGCAGGGAGGAGGAGTGCAAGGCGAGCAGGGTGTTGCGCTGGGGATACCGGGGAGCGACTTGGAGGGTGGGACAGGGCCTCACAGCCTTGCGCATCCACGCAGCGGGGGCAACGTTCGAGAGGACAGGCAAGCTGATAATGATGGCAGCGAGTGTGGTGCCGGCGCTTCTGTGGCAGGCTGTGCTGAAGTGTGCCGGGATAGCAGGGAGCAGGCTGACATGGTCACCATGGACGTGCTTGCGATATTGGGATGATTGCGCGTTCACACCAATCAGAGCTCCAACCTGACAGATGCCTCGATTCAGCCCTTGTATCGATGCAAACTTGGACTGGTACCTGATGCGGCCGCGATTGACACTGGCGTCTGCTTTTCCTGCCCTCTTGGGCCAATCAATTTTGCTGTGATTGCCCGTTCCTCGTGTGTCTGCTTCGGGCATCGGTCATGCTAGTCATTCTCAGCCTGGCCTGCTGCGGACGGGGGGGCGCACCTGTGCGTTGTGGCTCGCCTCCCACGCCTGCCTAGGCGGTTGATGGGCTGACCATTGCAGTGTGTGAATTGATTCCCACCAGGGTCTACAGATCTGCAGCGTCTGCTGGTTGGCTGATGGTTGGCTCATGGTGCACACGCGTGTGGGGAGGATACCTGACACAGCTTAGCTTAGGTTTCTGATACCAAGGGACGCACGTACACAAACAATCCCGGGCCGTTTGTGAAGCAAGTTGTTGAGAACAACGCTCACCGCAGTGCAATCAAGTTAAGGACACTGTGTACACATCCCACATTGGCAACACGCAGCCCACCTGCCTGCCCTCGAATCTAGAGATCTGTCGCATTTTGCTCCGTGTAATCATGCCTGTTTCTTGACAGAGTTTCAGAATTTCCCCTTCAGGCTTGTGGTTGTATGCAGGCAATGCATGCGTTGTATGCAGGCAATGCCGTAGCCTCTAGGTTGCAACAGAGCGCAAGACCCCCACTTTATAAGGGGAGCCAACAGCTCCGTGTTCCCGAGGTGTCTTATGACTATGTGGCCGGCAGGGGCCGTGGCTGAGGCTCTGCCTGCTAGCTGCATTGACCTGCAGCACCCTACCCCACATGGTAGGTTCACAGCCTTCGGCCGCGGCCTGCCGGCTGCGCAGCTTGCAAGGCATCAGCCATGTGAGCTGGCACACGAGGGCGCTCAAGCCTTTCCCCAAGATGGCAATGCCGCATCGCCTGCGTTCCATGCACCGCGCTGCTCCCTTGCCCGCCAAAGGAACAGCCTGTCTCCTGCTGTTTTTCACGAGCGCTGGCTGGCTGTTGCACGGACGGGAGGACTGCGAGCGCTGTCCCGGCGGTGCTGGGCAGCTGCGCGAAATGCCGTGCGCGGACCGGTCCGAGCTCCAGGGACGCTCCCGCTCGCAGCCCGGGTCTCGGAGCGCGCTTGGCCTTGGGGCACAGCTCTTTAGCGTCCGCAGCCGTCATCTCAGTCAAAACTCGGGTGCTTTCTTCGCCACCCCTGCTGCCGCCATCCACCTGAGAGCGACCACTGCCACCAGAGTTGCTCCACAGCAACAGCAGCAGCAGCAGCAGCAGCAGCAGCGAGCATGAGACAACACAGAAGCATGGCCAGCAAGCTGGCTTTGGCAGCAGCTCTGGCCGCCTGCTGCGCCATCGCGCCCGCTGCCGCGCAGACAAGCCTGCCCGGCATCCAGGTATTGCATGCACTCGCCATGCGCCGTGCCCGTCCACTGCCCGCCGCTCGTAACCGAACCCCGCGCCAGGCCCGGCGCGTTGCGCTGTGGTGCCGCTCTCGTCGTTAGAAGTGAACGGCAGCGTGCGTTGCATGCAAGAATACTCTGCCCTCACCAGCCCTCCTCACCTGCCCCTCTGACCGCTGAGGCACCATTTCCAACGTCTTGAGTTTCCTTTGCTGCTGCCACTCAGCCTTACCCCTCCCCACTATCCCCCGTTTGCCCCTCCATTGCCCACCCCCCACTGCCCGCCTCCCCCCACCGTCACCGTCATCCCCATGTTCAGCCTTTTTGCTGGCTGCAGACCACTTACAGGGTTGCTACCTGCACATGCTGCACAGCATCCTCTCGTGCTTAACAGCTCACCATCATT